>PKRV01001230.1:1008430-1038178 GCA_003709505.1 Hyphantria cunea
ATATATACCCACTTAAACATGTCTTACAGTAAAGGGAGGCAGGTACCAAATTCAATAATATCTTCAACAATAAGATCCTGACAGATTCTGGTACCTTTTATGATACCACAGTAAATAATAACAAAAAATAAATAAAGCAAAGGCTATAAATTTTTTGATAATCCAGGACAATCGCCTTATAAAAATAAATAGATAGATATGGACCATTTTGAAGATATTTTGAGTCAGTGAGGATCCCGGAGGCCCATACCCCAACCCGTTCCCTCATCCCCTAAAGGTCGGCAACCCACTTATGACGCCTCTGGTGTTACGGGTGTCCATGGTCGGCGGTAATCTCTTACCATCAGGAGATACGTCTGCTTGTTTGCTTCCTTCATTCATATTCATTTATTACATTCATAAAAAAACACACCTATATGTTTTATTAGTTGTTCAGAGTTCAAGGTTGTTGTAACAGTATGCCGTGTAATAAATTGCAAACCCATTCTACAATTATACAGCAACATCTAGCACAATATGAATAAATTATTAAGATAACTAGGAAAATCTAGACATTGCGGTACAAATGGAATTGTTTGTTCAACCATTTCGGGGTCAAACACTGAGTGACACATCAACTGGGGTCAAACACATCAACCGTTTATTACACGTTTACTTATCGGTAACGTTGAAAGTCAAATAATGATAATACAACAAAACTTAACTGTTCGAATTAAAAATACATAAACAATCCATTCGCTATCGTTAATTTTTACGACACTTTGTCGAATTCACAAGGGTAAAGGCCCTGATCGACGGGTGAGTATGACCGCGGTTTTATGGCTTGTCGGTAAAGCTAGCCAATGTATCGTTGCAATAAGGCGGTTTTATGTACCGACGAGCCTGGCTCGAGACTCGTCATGTTCGTTTTATTCTTTACTCGGCACGTCATACAACCCCCGATTCGATCGCGGCCGGCGAGCCGAGCCCGCATTTATCGTCGACAGCGCTAGGGAACGGATGCACTCCGCGTTACATTTTTATATAATTGATCTGCGAACTTGCAGCCACGATTTTATAATCCATCTAGCTGTTGCCCGCGGCCCTACCTGTGTATATGTCGGTTATCGCAACAAATAGTAAGTCTATATGTTATTCTGATGTATAAGCTATATTATTGTAAAGTTTCATTAAATTTGTAGAAATTTTCTGTAGTTTTTACGTGAAAGAGTATCAAACATCTATTCATACTTACCAACTTTCGCGTTTATGTCCACGTATAAAGGGCTTCTAAGAGTGTCCCTGCTTTTTTTATGATATAGGAGACAAACGAGCAGACGTATCTCCTGATGGTAAGCGGTTACCGCCGCCCATGGATACCCGTAACACCAGAGGCGTCACAAGTGCGTTGCCGGCCTTTTAAGAAGGAGTACGCTCTGCTTACGGAAAATTAAATCAAGCGAATATAAAAACAAAGGAAACCGGCTTGCAGCATATAATAAACTTGTTGAGATTGAGAACAAAATATGAACCAAACTCGGATATAGCTAGTATTAAGAAAAAAAATCAGACATTCCGAGCTTCCCGTAGGAAAGAACGAAACAAGGTTACTGCAAGCATAACAACTTGTTCCGGGGTTAGAAATGATAAATAGTAGCCTCTTGCATTATGTGTTATAAAATTTGTATTATAGGTGTCCCTAAAGACAACAATTCGTTATATGATTCCTCAGACATTCTCAGATAATTTCTGTAATCAAGTGATTCTGCTGACAACTTTTGAATAAAACGGGTATGCGACAATTCTTGCCTTTTCTCTATCCAACTATTAAAACAAACTCTAGGGCGTTTTCGTTTTTTTTTATGATTTGGTGATATGCTATAGCGAGATAAGACAAAGCTTTAGATTACGAACATGACATGTTACCTCAATTGTCGCTCAGACACAACTGTTTTGTCAGTCTATCAGCACCAAGGAGCCGCAGACCATCGTTCTTTTAAACCGCGGTATAGGCTCGTACGTCGATCACCCACTTTATAGTTTTGGCAGTCTATGTATGTTCATATGTTCCACCGTAGTGCCTAAACTACTAATCGGAATGGATATAAATAGATTCGCAATAATGGCCTGGATAACATCTATACTAATATTATAAATTCGTAAGTAATTCTGTCTGTCTATTACACTTCCACGGCTAAAGCATTGCGCAGATTTCGATAAAATTTGACATGCTTTGTTTCTTTTCATATAATACATAACTATCATAGTAAAGGGTGAGAGCCTATGTCCTTTCTCAAGAATCAAAGTTCTCCATCCCAAAATTTCATTGAAATTAGTGCAGTGGTTTAGCCGTAATAGAATAGCAGACAGATAGAAAGACAAAAATTTCTTTTTTGGAATTTGTATGGTACTATGAATAATAAACACGATATTGTAGTAAATTATATCGCATAGTATAACCTCAACAAAATTTATTTTTAAAGATTTACACGCAGATTATTTTCTCAACCGCAAGTATTTCAGAGTAGTTATCACAGCAAGGCCAAAAGCACGTTCATAAATCAACCTTCGTAAACCACTATTGCATTGTAGATAAACTTGTGGTACTGCAATAACTGAAATTACCTACAGTAAGTACTAGGTCAAACGATCCTAATTCTATTTTTTTACGTGTGGAAACCCCCACGGGCCGTCACCCCACCAGGGCTTGCAGCGGGGCGGTGTGTTGGAATCGGACCGACTAAAACCACATGTGTGTCCCTCTGCGCCTGAGAAGGGAATGATCTGGGAACTACTGCTACTTACACATCCAGACCCTGCCCAGATCCGGACCCCTTCCAGAATCGATACTAATCCTAAGCCAAATAGATGTTGCGATAAGAATAAAAAATAACGTTAAGATTTCTAGTTTTTTTAAATTTATTTCGACAACTTATGCATTTGAACTAAATTCAGTGTCACTAGGGACTTACTTCAAACGGACATACAGAACGCCTAGACTCAGAGCAACAATTTGCGGATCACACAAAGTGTTGTCCCATGTGGAGTTTGAACTCACAACACTCAGCGTAGTAGAAAGCGGCATAACGACCGCTTAAACCACAAGGCTATTTTAACCGTGCAGTTTTGTACATACAACAGTTTTGTACAACAATTTTGTAATAAATGAAGACTAATACATATAGTATGCTATATGTATTAGTCTAAATTTATTTCAAAATTTTTGAGTTGAGTGGTTTTTACGTGAAAGAGTAACAAACATCCATCCATACAAACTTTCGCGTTGATAATATTAATAGGATAAACGGCTGTATATTTTCGTTGCGTTAGCTTAGAAGTTTGATTTTTTCATAGCTCTAAGGATCAGTAAACCTGAGTATTTGATATGAATTTTAGCTTGATACCTCTATGCGTTCCAGAGAAACGGGTCTTGACACACAGACAGACGGACAACAAAATGATCTTATAAGAGTTCGTTTTTTCCTTTTTAGTTACGGAACTCTAAAAATCGTTAAACGCGCGCTTAATTAGAATGTCTAATGACAATTCGCTTAGCAAAATAGCCTATAATATTTTATAAGCTCATTGTTTTAAAAAACTCGCAGAACTTCAAGAAAAACCGCTTTGGCGAACTCTCCTGAATTCTACGCTTTCATAGTCTAGTAAAGTAATTACAAGTAAAACCAGTGTACACACAGTTAAACCACCTAGAGATGACCACAATACTGCTTCTTTCCCCAAACTAGGTTGGGATCGGCTTTGAGTCTACTACGACATGTATGGTCTTAATAAATAAATAAATATTTATATAATAAGACCATATAACATAAATAAATATTTTCGGACATTTTAACACACAACGCCATCTAGTCCCAAACTAAGCAGAGCTTGTACTATGGGTACTAGACAACTGATATTAATATATAAAACACTCAAACTCCGAAACAAATTGTGCACATCATACTAACATTTGGTTTGACTCAGGAATCGAACCCGAGATCTCTAGCATAGCGGTCGCATACGCTACCCCTGCGCCGAGGCAGTCAATAAATTCAACTTATACTATACATAAACCTATTTCGCACAATGAACCTTTTTACATTTCGCATAATGGAACTTTTTTAGCCTTGATACACGTGAATACAAAACACATGGTACGATTTAATTGTAATATAGAATTCTCAGTATTTGTTCGATCGATTGTTGATACGAAAAATTAAACATTAAGTTGCTTTAAAAGAAACTCATTTATAAACATGACTTGCATGTTTTAACTTGCTATTTTATGTATAAATACTATTTCTAACGGTTCGACACCTGTCCACAATCCACTAATGTTCCTGAACTAACAGTGAACACAAAGTTCTACTTGTATTTGGTAACGTATACCAAAAAATGTCTGTTGGTAATTTCAAATTAACAGCGTATTACTAACTATATATGAAATTATATACAAAACTAACAACAATATTTAATTTTAATATATTTTTTTAATTTTTGTCTGTCTGTCTGTTCCGGCTAATCTTTTTTGACGGGACTTTCACTGGCAGATAGCTAACGTATAGGAGTAACTTAGGCTACTTTTTTTGGGGCGAGTCTCGCCCCGCTCAGCTGTCTGTAAATGTATAATATGTGGTGGTGGATTGAGACTAGAGAATGTCTCTGACTCTATTCATTATCACGTGGACATCAAAAAAACCGACTATGGGAATAATTTACGCAAGATAACAGCATACATAGAGAAGACTTACTTGAAACAAATAGCAAATTAACCAGTTTGGCTAGTGTACTAGCGTATTATAGGTCAAGGTTTGATTGCACGTGTGGCCTAGTGGTTTAGCGGTCGCCACGCCGCTTCCTATGTCGCCAAGTGTTAAGGGTTCAAATCCTAACATGGGAAAACAGTTTGTGTGATCCACAATTTTTGAAGTGAAACTTCTTTAGGCGCATGAGGGTAACATTTTTACAAATGTAACGACACGCAAGTATGCAACGGAAGTGTCGAAAAAGAGAGAGAGAACGATCGAGACCGATTGAGAGAGAGCAAGACAGGGCGTACGTAGCATGAAGCAACTAGCGATGGAGTGAGAGTAGGGGAGCAAGCAAGTGTGAAAGATCGAGAGAAAAAGTGAGATAGAGCGATTGTCATATCACGCACAGTGCCATGGAGCGAGAGGTGGAAGAGAGCTAAGAAGTTTCACTTCTGACATGTGTACTTTGTACGCACGCACTTTTTTTTAAGCCTACGTGTAGGTTCTTTATGCTCGTTTCATGTATGTTTATAAAGTTTATTCCTAGTGCGGGAGTTGTCTATCTCTATTCTAAGCAGATGCTTACATCCAGAAGTGGACAATTAGGGGCTGAAGATGATGATGACATATTTATTAAGAGTACGCTAACTTAACGAAAGTATTATCAAATAATTTCAACGTAGCTACTTGTAAATTAGCGTAACACTGGTTCGAAGGCCTAGCGCAAGTGAGGTTGCTTTACCGAAGTTTTTGAGTAACACTTTGCAAACATTGCCCAATTTGCCACAATGAGTGAGTTTCATTGCAATACAGAAGCCGATTACGAAACCTATTGATAAAACAAGATATTGAAAGTCTGTAAAGCTATAGTTATACTTTTTCATCTTACTAGTTTCGGTAATAAAAGGATTTTTTAAAAGACATCTCTCGCACTAGGAGTATAGCCTGTGGGTAGGTTGACTTTATAAACATACATGAAATGAACACAAAGAACACCGAGAGCACATTTTTTCTGAAAACACAAAAGGTTGTCCCATGTCCATCCACAACACTTGGCGCAGCAGGAAGCGGCATGGCTGCCACTTCAACCACCAGGCCATACGAGCAGTGATGAACAGTCTAAGGTGATTTTAGACGCATATATTCAACTATTAATGTCGAGGAGTTCCGATAACTGAGGCCCTAGTACAGTTTGAAGTCAAGCTAATCTTAACAACATTCTATCTTCGAACTCCGACAGAGATGAAATTGCTGACAACCTTAGGTTTGTCTTTTTTCTTTTAAATGTTGTCATTTGGATATTTGTGATTGTATATTTATAATTGCAATTGGACCTCATTATGTTATTCCTTATATTTGAGTTATAATTCAAGCTGCAAGTTTCCTTGAAATTGTAAATAAAAAAATACTCAAGGCTTTATTTCGGCTTAGAAAATGATAGAAGGTTTTAATTCCACAAATCTTATGCTAATGTTTACGTATTTATAACAGCTGAATGGGTAATTAGATTAAAGTCAATGGCATAATATTCAAGCACTCGCAGGCTGGCTAACTAATATTACCCGTGTATGGCTATATTTTATAGCTTCTAATTACTAGGTATGTCTAATTGTAATTTTAATCAGTCGCGCTCATTGATATGTCTCAGAACAAACATGGAAAGTACACGTACATCTAAGTTTGTAAGTACAAACGACCTATAATCTCCGTACAATGAATGCCTAAAGCCCTGAAATGAAATATAATTTACGAGTGAGTACATACTTTCAAAGTGTTTTTTTTACGCCAGTACTATAAATTCTAAAGTAACTCCGTTTGTCTATGAATCTTGAATCCCTAGAAAAAAAAAATAATAAATTAAATGAATAACCTAACTTTCCACCTTCAGCCGATAATTGAGATAAAAGAACTATGAAGTTAAGATTGCTTAATTTTTTAGTAAAGATAAAGTGCTAGTATAAACTAAATGTATTGGTGACTTAGTATTCATTCGTCATCAACATATTTTTTAATGGCCCACTACAGGTCGTTGCCCTCTTCTCCCAAAGGAGGTTTTGGTCTATTATACCCCGCTGGCCAGATCAGTAGGCTTTCGATCGGTTAGTTTCAAGTCCCGTCTCAGGCGCATAGTGGCACACCGTGTGGTTTTAGTCGGTTAAATTCCGACACAGCGCCCCGTTGCAAACCCCGGTGGTGTGAAGGTCTGGGGGAGTTTACAAACGTAAAAAAATGGGTTTGGTTCAAGTTTTCCTTCTTTTTGCAGTTATGTTGTCTTGCTTAGTAAAGTTGTCCTTTAGTCGCCTCTTACAACACCCATGGGATGAATAGAGGTTGTGACATTTTATATTTAATAAATGAATAAATAAATATTTCGGTCATTATTTAGAGATATTAGAGCTTGTGTTATGGGTACTAGACAACTGATATAATTACATATTATACTTTGTTTTATGTAAATACATATTTATTATACATAGAAAACATCCAAACTCCGAAACAAATATTTGCAGATCATACAAACACTTGGTCCGACCCGGGAATCGAACCCGAGACCTCAAGCACAGCAGTTGCTTACGCTACCACTGCGCCATCGAGGCAATCACACTTTATATTCTTAATCTATCAGCACACGGTCAGTATTGTCTTGTGATTATGTCCTCACCTTTTCAATGGAAATAATAAAATTGCCTAATAGGTGTTAATTATCAAAGAAAAATAAAAGAATTATTTGATAAAATACTGTAATACATGTGTAAATTGTGTACCTACACATATGGTAATACAAAGAAGTATTACAAGGTTCGAAAGCTAAGCTACAAGGTCGTATATAGATTGAAAGTGATAAAAAATTAGAGACTGACAATTCCTTTTATTTCACGAATTAAAATAATTAAAAAAAATATTCCGACGTCGACTCAAATAACTGCTTTACTTACAACACTGACGTTATTTGGTTAAAAGAAACAAGTTAAACACTTTGTGTTGTATGTACATTATTGCGGCTGTTAGACTAGTTGCGAACAGTCGCCGTAGCCCAGTTGCAAGTGTTTCGCGCCAATTCTCTTTCTACAAACGCTAACGCCTATATTCGTATTATTGGCTAATATTTCGTTTTGACTACGTAACTTCGATAAGTTACGTAGTCAAAACAAAAACAGATGTATGGGAATGATGTTATCTTATCGTTATAAGATAACATCATTCCCATACATCTGTTAGTTTCCTACAAACTTTTACGTTTCTAGAATGCAAATTGGCTACAGAGGCAGAACAATGAGGCGATCAAGCTAAGGTAATGGATGTATGATTCTAAGTTTGTGGGTAGTTTTAATGTAACTACGTACATTACAATAAGAAAAACTTTTAAAAAAACTAGATAAAGTCCAACTAAGTAAAAGCTTTTTCTAAAATTAACAGACAATTATTACGAATCCGTTGACATCTTTATTGAAATCGGTTCAGGAGTTTAGGCGGTGAAACATACTGTCAAAACTATTGCTCTTCCTTTTGACTTTGCCGCAGTGTCAAGCGGTGGTCCTAATAATCTTATCAGAGGTATTTACAATGCTGTCAACCTTGCAATCCAATCAATATTTCATGTGAATAGGATCTAAAAGTAGAACGGTATCTTAATCGATCGATCAAACCGATTTTTTTAAAACGGATTTTATATTATTGCGCCTACTATACATATAGATAGTACGCGTAATAGTATGAAATCCGTTTCATAAAATCGGTTCGATCCCCATAATATAAACTATAACCTACAGAAGTTAGAAGTTTAGAACCTATCTAAATATATCGTATCTCCCTAGCTTGAAACTGAGCAGAACTTCTACAACGATAGATGGACTGGCAGAATACCAAGGGCTTGTTTTACTGTCTTATACAAACAAAAATACTTAAATGACGCTTCTTTAGGTACCCGCACAATATTTGTACGTTACTGGATTAAATAGGGTTGCAATAAAATAAACGAATTTCCTATGTAAGTGGATGACTATTAGATAACTTAATAATGATGAAAAATAAATTTATCAATAACATGTATGTAGGTTTGTATATTTAGAAATATTTGCCTAATTGAAGTTAATCGAGGTGTCCCATATTTTTACCCGACAGAAGGAGTGTTATATGTTTGGAGAGTTTGTATGTCTGTATAATTATTTTTATTATTTAATATATAATATTTTAATATTTAATATTCAATATTTTTTTATAAAATAAGGACACTTAAATACGCCTCGCTCTACCTCTTTGGAAAAAAGATCAAAAGAGGTTTTATGTACGTGTGTATATGTCTGTAACAATAAAATAAAATACTACGAACTACAGCTGTAACAGATAGAACTAAAGAACTCATATACAGAAGACTCAGAAACTCATATAAAGACGATTCAATTAAAAATAAGCAATCCGAAAGAAAGTTTTATTAGAACACACAAATTCTACGTTTGTGTCAAACATAATAAAATGTGTATTTATCCTTTATATTTCGAAAGGTCATTAATGTTGCTAAGCATGAATGTTGAACTAATATTACTACGTTATTATTTCTCAATGACCACGCACAATATCCTATCAATAATAATTTTTTGTAAGATGTCAGGCTTAACATATCACTAGTCTTATTCATCATCACCAGAAAAAATATTGTTATTTCATACCAGGATATGAACAAGAAAACATGTGTACAGAAAAGTGTAATATTTCGCATGTCCTTAAAGTTGATAAATTGAACCCATCTCAATTTCAAGGTAGGTTTGGTGAGTAAATATTAATTAACAATAAAACATTACGCAACCACAGCTATTAAAGATTTGCTAAACTATAAAATCGACGGATCCAGTCCTTTCTTCGTTTCAAGAGGGGTCGCTGCGAAGACAAATGGAACCTATATAAGGCCGCAAGTGATATGCAACTATATAAGCCGCCGCATATATAAGTGATACGCAACGCTAAACGCTGGCATATACTTCAAAACATAGAGTCTTCTTCATCATCCACAACATCAAGTCTTTAATCATAAAATTGGTTTGAATGATATCAACCGTCATTTCTCACTCACAACTGAACTGGATCTTCAAACTAAGTATACTGTATTCTTCCTGTGATTACTCACATTATTAACTTCTCTCTGGATTCCTGTACCTTACCATATTTGTATGTATTTATATATGTATGTTATATCTAAGTCTATGTGTGTATCAATACGTTTAAATATATTGTGAACTGTATATGTCTTATAAGTATGTAACCTACCTTACAAAATATCGACACCACCCGAAGGTTGATTGGAAGAGAATGACCTGGGCATTAAGTCCGATGCCGTTGTACAATTGTAGTGCATAAAGTTTTTAAATAAAATAAATAAAATATCTAATACCTAATATAAAAAACAAAAGAGGTGAAGTGTTGTGAGCACTTTACTTAGTCTATGGTTTTGTGATGGAGGTGGTCTTCTGCGCGTTTTACTTGAAATAGGTTTAATTTAATTTATATGATTTATTTTACAAACAAACAAATTTTTTGGATTAAAGGAAAACTAAGTAATACTGCCAATTGTTCGATATATATAAACAGATTTAAGCAAATATGAATTTGACAATGTTTTAGGTATTAATATAAAAATAAATTTTAATGTGAGTGTGTTAGACACGCTACATATCTATTTAAAATATTAAAAACTAATTAACGATAATACAAATAAATTTTTTTGAATGAGAGTTTTTAAGTTAGGCACTTATTAGCAAGAACCAATCGACGCCTTTACTTATTTTTTTAAAAAGATACCCATGACACATATATTATGTCAACAAATTTTTATAGCAGACAAAAAACCAGACAAAAAAAATCCCATTAAAAAAACCGAGAAGAATTAGAATAACTACATGAGTTTAGAATTTATGACTTTACATCTAAAATTTATATGATACTATCATCGTCTGGTTTCCCTCGTTAGTCTAGCGGTTAGCACATGCCGATCAAGAGCTCTCGGGTTGAATCCCGGATCAGCCTGGAGAATAGTATTTTACGCCCGTTTTTCAGGAAGCACATGAAGCCGTCGGTTCATGTTGTTGGGTTGGCATCAACATCTATGGCAATCGTGAATTCTTAGATTTAGTTCGCTCTCAAAATGTCGGAGTTCCGAAAAACCAGCCACTCAATGGAAAAACTAATATTCAGATAATAAGAAGATACTAATCTTGTATAGTAATAGTGTACAAATACAAATAAAGAGTTTTCTATTTAACTAAAACAACATTGTTTATTTGTCATTCTATCGAAACAAGTGGCGTACAATTGGAGAGGCTATGTTTTTTGACGGGGTCAAAAATCCCTTCGGATCACCAGCTCCTCTGGGTGGTGGTGATGGGGTAATAAACACCCGACGACCAAACCTCTGTCGCCCTACTTTGGGAGGACCTGGTCCATGTTATTTTAGGTCCTCCCCAAATTGACGCCTTATCAGGCCCTGTCCGTGGGAAATTATTTCACCCTAACCATTGCCGAGTCCACATAGTTCAACAGTTGACTTAGATAGACTGATAATGATGATGACAAACACATAGCTATGAAAATAATGTACCTATACTCGGCAAGATCCTAGTCATCAATCATCATCAAGTACCACGCGTAATGTATGTCGAAAGGTACAAACAAAGTTAATATCAGCTGCGTATACCTGCGTGGAGTGTGCGAATGTCAAAGACACGGTATGCTTCATGCTCTCTTTGCCAATTAAATTTTAAATCACCTAGCTCAAATATTTCGTACAAACATAAACCGGAGCCACGTCGAATTTTTTACCGTTAGTTAATGCCTAAGTACCTTCTACACTGAGCGCTGTGGTGTGTGTGTGTAAGTACACACTAACAACGTCACGATACATTCGGAAAAGGGGATCTAAGACATGATAATCTAGTTTGATGAAGATTAAGACAGAATCGTCAATATATCCATAACAGGAAAATCTAAAACCAATCTTGACTACGTCTTTCTTAGTCAAAAGAAATAGTGAGACCATCAAGTTGTTAAAGAAATACATTTTTATCGTGCTAAATTGTCCCATTAAATAGAACACCTACAGGTTTTTTGATTAATTGAGCTAATCTTAGGATCTACTGGTACTATTTGAATCATTATTTATGTATTGAATAGTCCATTTACTGCCATTTGATAAAACTCTATTACCAATGATGCCATAAACGAAAAAAGTTGCAAAAACAGCCAATGACTTCAGATATCGGATCAGATAGAGCAGCTTCAACATATATTATTATTAAAATATATATATAATAACAGTTAAATTTCATGAATTGGTTATAGTAGAAGCTCCTCGTATTTTTATTTTGTTTTAAAAACAATTACAAGTGTAATAAATAATCAAGATTGACGTGATAGAGTGTGTTACATTATAATTGTGCATTTGAAGCATAAAAACTCATTAGCTTCTCAAATCCCCGCTAGGATCGCTACACTACAGCGAGTTTGGTGCAATAAAAATATTTCCCACGATAACTTTGCGATCTTTTTTATCACACTTAAATTCACTTTATAAGCCACTCTACTCTGCCTGATAAAAAGCAAGAGCAGATTTCAAGAGTAGTGATCACCATATTAATTACGAATGCAGACAATGCAATAGTACAATATGATGACCCACAATAGCGGCCTATTGATACTTCTGCATCATTGGGCCTCCGGTCTCGCACTCACCTACGAAACACGACAGCACGAATGCTCTCATGTTAAGTAGATAATTCGTTGTGACTGAGTACATGTTAAAATATTGATTCATTTATTTTAAATCAGGTTTTAACAGTACTGTGTACTTTTTGTTAATTACAATTGTAATAAAACAATGATTAACAATTAATTCACATAACGTATTGTGTGATGAATACGTTTGCGAAATGTTGAGACGCTGGATACGTTTATTAATTTTTATTTCTTTATTTGAAACTTATTGCACATGTCGTACAAAAGCGGACTTAATGCCATGAGCCATCACCTGAAGGTTGACTGGGAGAGAATCCCAGAGTACATTCAGGTGATGGAGTTGGTGCAAAGGCAAAGTACTAAATTCTAATAGTTACGTTAGTAAAAATTAACTCACATCAAATACAACTAATATACAGATGTATTATATATAGACATACATAAATATATAAGTATACACATACATATATTTAATATTATATAAAAATACATAGACAGTTAACATACGTTTAAATAATAGGACCCAGCCTAATGTTGTTTAAATAATATGTTTTCTTTTTATTTGCTTGTATTTTTTTACCACTTTTACTAAGATTGGATTAAGACTTTTGTAATTATCAATATGATACGGACCTCGGTCAGTAATAAATGTTTAATAATAATAACTGAAGATTTAATACTGTTGTTCAAAGAACAAGCAGAGGCTGTCACTAACACAATATATAAGTATTACTTTTCCTTTAAGTTGTAACAGTCTCTATAAATAAATATACCTACTATCTGTTGTTAATTCTAGTACACGTAAACAAAGGACAAACAGTATTTTGTTAAATATATTTTGATTCACATTTTATTGGAAACAGCCTCAGTATGCATAAGTATATAAGTTTATCATTCGAATAGTGAATAATTTCATGATTGGAACTGGAAAATTGTAAGAAATTATTGAAATCACGTCATCAAGTTATCACAATGTAAGATATCGATCTTACTTTATGATAACTTGATGACTTAATTTCAATAATTTGTGAAGACTGATCCGTCAGTTACCTAATGACATATTGTAGATGTATAAATATTTTTTTTAATTATACAATGACATACAATAAAATTTACATTTTGATTTTTTTACAGTGCCAATAATTACTACTTGATCCTTGATAACAAATATATATTAGTAACAATGAGAATATTAATGTTGCTATGTTTTCTTACAATTAATTTAATAATATTTTTAATAACATCATTAGAAACTTCATACATACTAGATTAGTTTATGCCTGCGACTCCGCCCGCGTATATGTCGGTTATCGCGGCAAATAGTACATTACATAGAATAGCGCGGCAATAGATACATTATACATTACCCGCAGATATCATGTGATATCTTTATAAATTGTAGTCTATGTGTTTATACTGATGTATCAGCTATATTACTATAAAGTTTCATCCAAATTTGTTGAGTAGTTTTTACGTGAAAGAGTAACAAACATTCATCCATACAAACTTTCGCGTTTATAATATTAGTAGGATAATAAACTACATGAAAAAGATTTAAAATCTTCAATTGGTCTCTGTAAAGCAAAAAGCGGAAGGACGGATTTTTTAACAGTTATCGAGTTATTGCTTGATAAGATATAATATAAAAGTAAGATTCGGTATTTCTGTTTTACTGATAGTAGTGTTTTAAAAAAATATTGCAGAAAAGCAAAAATAGGTTACATCTCTATCCCCAGACCAAAGGAAATGTGTTATTTCATCAGTATACTTTGATTTTTCCAATATTTTGTTGTAGATAATAATAATAATAACATTTAATGCACGAAAACAAAAAAATACAATGTGTTCAACTCAAAACTAGTTTAAGTTATATCGAACATCAGATAGCTTCCGTTGCCAAACTAGGTAGAAACCTGTATAACACAAATAGTTGGTGTTTCTTCAAGTGAACTTATTTATGTACTCACTTCTCTGACTCAGCGACCTAAAATGTGTCTCGACCGACCGTAGAATAACCCATTCTTTTCTATTCTGTGCCAGCTCTTACCAATCGATCATTGATCCAATAAATTGATACTAGCTCAGTACACAATTTCATTGAAATTTTATTAAAAAAATATATGTAATATTACAATTAGGTACAAATATGATGATAATCTTAACTACTTAAATTTTTTCGTCTTACTTAATCGTACACCACACACTTTCTCCTAATCATGTTTTGTCTCCATCCCACGCTTGCCTGTAAGAGATTGCCTCCAGCTGATAAGGCCGCAAATTGTACTCCTCTAATTTTAAATAAAGAATGAATCTAGTGTACAATAAGGAGATCTATTATAATTATTAAGAATAGAGTCACTTTCTTTTGAGATTTAAAAGAGATCAATGACCGATTGGTGGGAGCTGGCACAGAATAGATAAGAATGGTGTATTCTGCGGTTGGAGGCCAAGACACATTTTAGGTCGCTGAGTCAGCGAAGTGAGTTCATAGATAAGTTTTTTTTGTTTCAGATAAGAACTCACTTGAAGAAACACCAACTATTTGTGTTGATAATCCCAGATTCACAACTTAAAAGAATTGAGAAATCAAAATGTTGAATAAATTTAAACTGCATATAAGGCAGCTATACTTGGTATGGACTGGACGGGTTTTCTAGCCTTTTGGTGGGCAATTTAGTATGGCAACTTGAACGAAAAGCCGTGAAGCAGGACTGCGCCTATTTTTTTCGACTGTGCGTGATTTTAGATGTGCTAATAGTCTGCTTGAAATATCTGTGGGTTATTTATGGTAAGTTAGCAAGGACAGTAATAGTAGCAAAAGGGAAATCTTATACGGATAGATTGGGTAATGCAACCAGTTCAGGGTCGCACAGCTATAAATGGAACTGATTATGCCGGAATGTCCGAGCTATATAATGAACATGTATTTAATAAGTAAATTTATGATGTAGGGATAACTGGAAATCTTCGCGTATCTGTTCTGTTCACATTTTTAACATGGTATCTGTTTGTCTGTCTGTGGTGTCCTAGTTCCTTAGGAGATGGACTGATTATGATTTAGTTTTTCGTTCCATAGACGACATGATAGCAAGTGATCTAACTATAGCTTACCACCAGAGAAAAAATCAACATTTCTATCCTATTATTCTATCATAGGCCTATTTTAAAAGTTTATTTTCGAGACAGGATTGTAATGAAGTTTTAACGTTTCCCGTTATTTCTCGCAGGCTCTATTACTTTGTATCTTTTTTTTCATAATAAAAAAAGCTGGGAATAGTTAAGTACAGTTTATCTTCCAATAATTGTAACATTGTTTTAAACCCTATAGCTCAGTTCTTTAAGCTATATAATTCTCTTTAGCATATCCTGTAGGTTCTCACGTTTAATTTTAATATAAATTCATGTATATTTTTTAAATCACTCATGGATGTCCTTTAAATGGACTAAAACCATTGACATATTATACACGTATACTGACTTCTACCAAGAAGCGTATAGTAACAACACATTTTATTAAAGTAAGATGTTTACAAAAAAATATAAGTGATAAATATTTAGTAAATAGAAATAGTTACCATCATTAATTTTATTTACAGACTTGGTTAAGGAGGTGCGTTATCAAACTTTACGAAATAGTAATGACTAAGTTATGTTTTTTGATAAGAAGGTCAAAAGAATTACACATTTAAAATGTATTGAAGCTGCTCTACCTGATCCGCGAACGTCGTTTGTTTTTGCAACATTTTTCATTTATGGTATCATTGGTGATAATGTATTATTAAATGGCATTTCTCAGTAAATGGACCATTCAATACTTAAATAATCATCCAAATATTACCAGTAGATCCCAAGATTAGCTCAATCAATCACAAAGCCATTCAGTTTCATAAAATAATAGCTTTTCTTCGCGGCTCCACCGCCGTATATGTTACTGCGGTAAAAAGTAGGTAGCGGTTCATGTCCTTTCTCACGTATCAAATCGATGGAGCGGTTTAGCCGTAAAAGCGTAACAGGCAGACAAACATACTTTAGAATTCATAAAATTACTATGGTTAATTATAGATAGTATAGTTTAATATAGGTCTTAAGTGACACATGGCCACAAACAATCATCGCCTTGTTTTGTGGTCTTCTGATTACTTTTTTCATTGAATATTGTTATCGTATTTCGTAATGGATATTTATGATTAGCTAATTAAATTAAATGGTGTACATTCAGTCCAGTAGATAATGGAATTAGCGTGTTTAACAAACAAAGAAACTAACAGCTCTTCTTTAATTCCTATGTCCCGTCATAAACGTAACAGACATAAATATAGTAGAAATCGAAGGAACATTCACATTCATTTAGTAATAAAAACTGTTATTATGACATTCACTCATTCACATTCACAAATCGACACTTAATTTTTTTTAATTTTTAAAGAGGTGTCGCTATTTACACTACAGATTTTTTTGTTTTATAGATTTTTTTACGATACTACAATAGGTTACGATACCATTGAAATTGTTTTTTTAGTAAGTTTTCATTAAAAAATGTGATCATGACGATAAATGATATCAAATCGACAGCCTAATCGAATACCTATTTGATAGAACAGGTTAAGTGGTATACCCCAGACCTGCTCAATATATTTTTTACTTGCTTTTCTCAATTCATTCGTACAAGTTATTCCCTTCTGAGTACTTTCTAAACTTTCTTATTAAATTTTCTAAATACCTAATTGAAGGAGACTGGCTTGCTACTATTAAGTAAGTGGGTAAAATTCTACAAATATTTTTAAGTACGAAGTGACATCTTATGAAAGAAGCTGATACGCCAAATTGTGAAACTTGCGGAGTCTTTGATGATTTCCAACACTTGCTAGTTGATTGTGTAAAATATCGAAATCAAAGGAACTCGTTGATGTGCAAATATAATTTTAATGATTACGATCTTGGACTTTTCATTTCTATCTTAAGTAATCCTAATACATATGCGGCCTTAGACCTATTTGAGATATTTGCACAACAATGACTTCCTCTGTCTCCAAGTTAGTATCGTAGAATAAGCCACGACGGGACTAACATATTATTTTATAATAAAAGCCTCTAAATAAATAAAGATATAAAAAAAATACGAAGTGTTCTTCTATAGTTCTATACATATCTAGTAGATAGACGAAGTTACTGTAAATATTATCTACAATTACTTCGTCTATATCTATTGCTGGTAGCGGGATATTTAACATCGTGAACAAAGTTAACCATAAAAGAGGTTATAGTTAGCGAACCTTAAAATAAAGACATGCATGTTTTTTTAGAACTTAACGGGGAACAGTTCTTGCAAAGATTATTTTTGCGAAACTTTAATAGCCGTTTACACAGCACATCCAATCGTAATAATGTTCCCCCGTATTTACAACATTTTTGTTTAATAGTCCACTTTTTGGTCATAACGTGATGAGAAAGGCCTATAGCCTTCCTCGATTAGTGGGATGTCTAACACTGAAGAAGAAGAAAAGAGATAAGAGCGTTCTTCTAAACAAACTCTTCATCTTTATAATATTAGAAGGTACAGATGAGTGTACTAATATTTATAACCTTGAAGCGTTCTTCTCGTGAAGCGTTGAGTCTCACGAGTAAAAGTTCGAATACAAAGGCAGTGAGTGCCGATCGAGGTCACAACTTGTCCGCAGAAAGGAAATTACAAGCGCGATTATTATCGTTACCTTGGCCGAGACAAAGTATGAGTGGAGTCATTGAACGTACGCGCATGGTATATGTATACATATTTTAAACATAATATTCCAATAGTTCATATTCGGCTACTGTTTTAGTGTACTACTAGAACTCGGGGCGGACCAGTACCAGATATTTTTCATTGATTACTCATCGTTTCAATTAACGCTAATAGACGATAGGTAGATCATTCTTGTAAGTAAATAGTGAAGAAGAATCCTGAAAAAATTTAATTACGCCTACTATACAACAACATAGTTAGTTTAATTAGGTTTATCTTATAAGAAATTCTTAATAACAGCCCAGAGTATGGAAGTTTATCAGTGTTTCACGTCCGTGACTCGAAGAGCTCGTTAAGCAGTCGATCCGGGTCGTCATGAACATCTACGGTAATTATTGGGAAGTTAGTGCCCTCAAATATACATACAAAGAATTCTACGGAATTTATTTCGCCGTCAGGGTTGCGAAAGTCCTATGTCAGTCGCTGCGTAAAAAAATCATGTTAAAATAAAATGAAACAAACCACTAGAAATTATGATTACTGCATTTTCAATCCTCTATTACGAGGAATGGAAGGGCACTTTCCCATCAGTATCTTCTGGGAATATTCTAGAAATTCGTTCGACAATCCCACGTGGTATGTCAATACATACTTAATTACTGCGCAAAACACCGTATTTCTCGCACTGACCTAATCTAATCACAAGAATTTCTTTCGAAGTCAGTTATTTATACACTTCTTATCAATGAAATTTAATATTCAAGGTAATAGTAAATAGGCCGCCATAGTGAGGGTCACCATGCTGCATTGTTGCATTATCTGTATTCACTATAAATATAGTGACCACCACTTTTGTTTTTCGATGGTATAGGGGTCAAACGAGCAGTCGTCTCCACCTGATATGGTGAGCGATGACCGCCGCTCATGGACAACTGCATAACCATATGGCGGATGGCAGAACCAGGCGATGGGAAAGAATATAGGAGGCGGGTTGGGGTATGGGCTTCCGGTATCCTCACTCTCGTCACTCACTCGGTCAAACACAGCGCCTGCGCTGTTTAACACCGGTTTTCTGTGCGGACGTGGTATCACTTCGGTCGTGTCGAACCATGCATTCCGTGGCTCTCCCACTTACTTATTCTGCTTATGCTTTCTACTAGGCAGAATAGAGCTACTTTTGTAGGCTCATACACATAAAAAAATCGCGCTAAATATATGACTTTTGAGATCATTGTAACATAGTATTACAAGCTTAGTTAGGATAAAGAAACAATGAAGTAATTACAGCTTTATGAACCTTTTTTTTCTATAGTGCTATAGTATTCTTAGAATATGCCTACCGTTATAACAATTATTTCCTTTCACTTAGTCAACTTAAACTTGAAAAACGAAAACAACAAACTATAAGAAGGTTAGTTAATTATAAGGCAAGATACAAAGATACTAGATATTATATTTCTTTGTTATATTTAAATTCTAATGGTCCATTGAGATAATACTTCTGATAACAAAAACTGAACATCGCGTTGTTGTTATCTATACCATTTATTAACCCCCGACGCAAAAAGAGGGGTATTATAAGTTTGACGCCAATGTCTGTCTGTCTCTCTCTGTTTGTGTCTGTCTGGCATTATAGCTCTCAAACGGATGGACCGATTTCAATGTGAGTTTTTTCATTTTAACGCCGGTTTCCTTGCGGGTCCAGACAAATTACCTGATGAAATGTTACTTCTGCCGCCCATGAACGCCTGTAGTACTTTTATTTATGCACTAACTGCCATAATGACTCTATTCTGCCTGATGGAAAGTGTGAGTAATCAAGAATCACCATCTTTATTGCGAACGTGAACAACGGAGCATGGTGAGATGCTTTCGAGTACACATTAATCTTGTAGGTTTGGAGGTCGTATCGGTCTAAATGTAACGCAGGTGACATTTTGTTCCACAGATTGATTGTGATGAACAATAAGGTTCTTGAAAAGCGTGCAATGCCAATTGTCCAAGTAATGGAGATGGACGTTCTGTCGCGTGGAACGAATGGCGGTAAGCTGCGATCGGTGTTAGTCCGATCCATTCGTGAGAACATTCCCTATGACAAAGGCAATAGAAAATACCAATACTGTACGACTCATATCTCGAGGAAACCTCAGCTACTTAAAGGCCTATTGTTGTTTGTCTAATTCCTTTTTGTTATAATAATAATAATAATCTTTATGGTTATAAATTACCTTTTGCAATTGCCTTAGAACTAAAGGTTTAAGTTAAAGGTCACACATTTAGACTAACTCTAACTCCCAAACTAGGTGTTCCTGTGTGACCCGGGAGTTAGAGTTAGATTATTTATGTGGTTAGCATAAAGTAGATCTTAGGTACATATAAAGAGTGATTATTTATCAATAACTAAATATTATTTTTAAATTTATATTTTACCGTGGGAGAGCCACGCTTCGGCAAGAATGGGCCGGCTCGACCGGAGTGATACCACGGCCTCACAGAAAACTGGTGTGAAACAGCGCTAACGCTGTGTTTCATCGAGTGAGTGAGGATACCGGAGGCCCATACCCCTTTTCCCCAGGCCGCCATAGTGTGGGTCACCATGCTGCATTGTTCTTTTTCGCATTGAGGATGGTGACCACCACTCTTGGATTCTGCTCATACTTTCCATCAGGCAGGGCAGAGTCATTTTGGCAGCAAAAATATTAAAAAAAAAATTGTTATAACAAAATGTTATTTATAGTAAGATCACCGCAGATAAAAACAATCTATAAAATCTAATATATTTTTCAGACATGTTTAACGTTTTAGTAATATAACTAAATACAGTAGAATTATAATTCACAAACTGACATACGCAACTTTAACTGCGCTTCTTTTTAACCATGCTCGGCTCCTATTGTGCTCAGCGCCATGTTAACTAACTTACCCTAGGCACGCCAGCACAACACATAAAAAAACGCGAAAATTGGTTAGCTAGTTTCGCAGTATATCTTGAGCAGCAACGTGCCACGATCGATTCATAATACTAGTGTAGTGGTCGGCCCGTAATCGAAATTCAATCATTATTCAGTTATTCTTTTCTATTCACTTCACTTTCATATAAACTTTATGTGTGCCAAATTTCATACCTCGTTCGCATAATTGTCGTGAAAAGGAGTACAAAATTTTTATTTTGTAATACAAGATTATTGGAATGTTATCTTAAAACACTTTCTTTTTATTAATCTTCAAAGTGCATTGATCCGTTTCTAGAAAGTCTAGAACACGCTAAAAGAATCTGATCTTTCGTACCCCTGATTGTATCAAAGTTTATGGATAAAACATTGCGACATTAAATAATTAAATATTTTTGAAGTGAGAACTTCAATAGCGGCGTTGAGCATTTTTGTGATGGGTAAAAAATGTTAAACTCGCGCCAGGACACGTGACCTGACCGAAAATTCGCAAGACGGAGGGAGAGTAGACCATAAATTGTCATGTTTGCCTGAAGCTAAGCAGAGCTTGTACTTTAAAAGGTAGATTGACTCATAGAATACTTATATACTTTTTTGTGTATAAATTCATATTATACATAAAGAAAAAACATCGAAACTTCGAAACAAATATTTGCGGATCATACAAACATTCGGTCCGACCCGGAAATCGAAACCAAGACCTCAGCACAACAGTCGCATACGCTACCACTGCGCCACCTAGGTAGTCAAAACATTAGTAGTGGAAGAGCTTTGTAAAATAATGTGTTTTGGTGTGTTTTGGTATTTTTTGCATATCAGCATTAGTTAGCAATTAGGCATCAAGGACCAAATTTCTTGTCCAGTAAGGTGCAAATTATGAGTCTGTTTTCAGTGTTAACCCTAATTTTTCATAAATTTGTAATTAATTTAGTAGTTAGTACCCATATAATAAGATCTTATATTACGCTGATTATCTTGTCTAGTCATAAACAGTCAGACATTTTACACAAATTATTTATAATTACCTTATCAAATATTGTCCTAAGTATTCATAATTACTATATCAAATATTGACCTAAGTATTCACAATTACCATATCAATTCAAAGGGTTAAAATATTGATTGCGTTCGACATAATATATTATGTACTGGTTGAGCCCTGCGGTTGTTGTTTTATCTTTATAACAACAATCGCATTTAAAACTGCGAGTGAAGTAAGTCTAAAATAAAAGTAGCCTAATCACTCCTTATTTCACCAACTATCTGCCAATGGAACTCCCGTCGAAATCGATCCGACCATTCCGCAGATAACCCGAAACAGACAGATAGGCAAGATTTTTTTTTAATGCAAGTACCGTATATACTTACTTTCATATGCATTCAGTGTGAACTGTTAATTTAAAGCTACAAACACTTCGGTTTTATTTATTTGTATAGATAAAATTGGTCCAAATATTATTGTGATAACTCTAAATATGTGTTATTTTTACACAATTATATTTAAATGAGTACAAAATTAAGTCATAATTGAATTATACTAATATAATTTGTGCGAACGCCATTATCATATGACCTAATTGCGTTGCAATGACCTGTATGTCACGGTCACTATAAATTAGTGCGCATTTTACGCTTAAACGGCTGAGCCGATATATATTTTGAGTTCTAGAGAAGGATGTAGAATAGCTTTTTTTTTAAGTATTAGCTGCCAAAATGACTCTGCCCTGCCTGATGGAAAGCATGAGCAGAATCCAAGAGTGGTGGTCACCATCCTCAATGCGCAAAAGAACAATGCAGAATGCCAAAATTATACATTATAGATGCAAAATATTATAAATTCGTGAGTAGCTCCTATACGACAGTTGTTTTACGTGTGAAGCGCTGAATCAATTTTAATCAAAATTCAAAACGGGCTTAAGTAGTACATACTATTTCTTTTTATTATATATGGGGCAAAAGAGCAGGCGTATCGCTTGATGGTAAGTGATTACCGCCGCCCATGGAGACCTGCGACATCAGAGACGTTACAAGTGCATTGCCGGCCTTTTATTTTATTTTTATTTTATTCAATAGGTTGAAAAACAGGTTGAAAAAATACAAAGTACAGTCACAACAACAGTATAACCTGCCCGCCAATTACAACTTTACACAACATTAATAGAAGACACGGCTTCGCTATGGCTTCAGATCTAGAATTATTAGAAAAAAAAATAGGAAACTAAAATTAGATACACAGTTACAAATTAAATATTTGCAAAAACTGAGCTGTGCATTAAAAATTAAGGCTAAAGTCTGCTATAACTAAAACTTGAAAGCATTGAGGCTTTCGTGAGAGATATCAAACTGTGAGCACACGATGGTATAGTTTCTGCACATTCTGTTAAGTGGGTTATTATATGAAACATTATTGCTGCTGGAAGGAAAACTAAACAATAGTGGTATACGTACAGATCGTGTCGGTACAGCTGGTACAGTTTAAGGAGGAGTACGCTCTTTTCTTGAAGGCTTGAAGCCGGTAAAGAGATGAGTAAACAGACACTCAAGTACATCTTAACGATATGAACTAAAAGATGTTAAAGATGGCTCTTGAAGTCGAAGCTTCTTTCATAACGTACAATTACAAAACAAAATTCTGCGCACAATTCGTTTTTCTTTTCTTTGTAGACCTGAGTATTGAAAGAAGAAAAAAGACCTGATATGAATTTCAGCTTGATACCTCCACCTGTTTCTGAGAAAAAGGATCTTCACAGACGGACAAACAACAAAGTGATCCTACAAGGGTACCATTTTTTCCTTTTGAGGCACGGAATCCTAAAAAAGGTAGTTTTTGCACTGTCGCGTGCTGCTGTTGCAGACAAATGTAGACAATTGTCGTGATTTAATTCAGTCAGCTATTAGAAGTTAGCAAATAAACACGTTGTCAAAGAACATCCGTGGAGTCTTAAAATTACTAACAAAATGCCGCGCTGTGTTTTCAGAAGGTGTAAAAACTATGGTTCCAAGGTAAATAAAAATGAAGGAGTTACATACCAAGCGTAAATATTTATAAGTACGTAATATTTGTATTTTATCATTTACCGTTCACCGAAATTATTATGCAAAATCCTGTATTATTAAAGTCACGGTAAAAAAGGATAGAGAATATGATTGCACCTGCAGTGCGACAAGGACAAATAACGGGCGCCTTGCACGCGTTATAAATAAGTCAAACAGAAAAGATATCGTAGGCACAATACATAGCGTCCGCATCCTCCTGTACCGTCTATTTGAATCTTAGTATTTTTTTATTCCAAAGATATGCTCATATTATTATTATGTTCACTGTTTAGTTGTCTTTGTATTTCAGTTAATATTATTAATTAGCAATAATAGTGTTAGAATGTATGTTGGTAAAAAGACAGTGTACTTATATTGTTTTTAATTTTCCAGATTTCTGTTCAGGCGGAAAAATGTGAATACGACTGGATGCCCACGAACAGTAGTACTATTTTAAGCAGGAAGATAAAAACACTACTTCGAAAGGATATATACGTATGAAAAGAACTTGAAATACCTGTCATAAACACGGTAAAATTTGTTTATGTCCATAATAAAAATGTAGTGTGATAAAATCTGTCCTTAGTTTTAAAATATATTAAATTAAATTTAGGTGGTTTAACATTTAACTATTTGTGAAATTTTGGTGAGATTACAAAATGTTTGTTCATAATCTTGGAAACCAAAAAGGTCAGTTACCAATACAAACATACTTAAGATCTCTTGAATAAATCACTTTAAATTCAAGATCTCATTGTGATCACACAAAAATTATTCTTAATACTGCTTTACTATTGAAAAGCCACAAGTTCGGGGGTTTAACAAAATCAAGATATTTTTGAACGAGAGCTTTTAATAGCTTCACTTCTATTTTTGTTCTCTCGATTTTGACCTAAATTATTTGATTACATTTAAAATTTAGTCGATAATAAATCAAAATACAAAAAAAAATGTCACATCATAAGTACCTACTCTACTAAAGGAAATTAAAAGCAGCTTTTATTCCAAGGAAATACTACCACCGGGGAATACCCGAATGATTTGTATAACCTACAATATCGAAGATGACATGACTTCATAACCAGAACACGCACGTTAAAAAAATCGTACGTATGTCGCAATTAGACAGACACAGTTCATCAGAAACAGTAACATAATTAAACATGATAAGACTTCCTAGTCGATAAGGGAACCAACAACTTGGCCCATTCATATCGCAAATAATTTAATGAATACAAGGTTACAATCAATTTTTATTTTGCAATGCAAAACAAAAAAATAGTGTAAACCAAAACAAGCAGGCGAAAAAGTTAGATAAAACGGAAATATAAAATTACTAGTTTATGCCCGCGGCTCCGCCCGCGTATATGTCAGTTATCGTGGCAAATAGTAGCCTATGTGTTATTCTGATGCATCAGCTATGTTGCTGTAAAGTTTCATCCAAACCCGTTGAGTAGTTTTTACGTGAAAGAGTCCATACAAACTTTCGCGTTTATAATATTAATAGGATTAGAGACCCGGTACAGCTTCACACGGAAGTCTTCGAAATTCTCGGATTTCCTCTACTATAATATGCATGTATTACGCATATAAACCTTCCTCTTGAATCACTCTATCTATTGCTGGAAATTGCATTAAAATCCGTTGAGTAGTTTAAAGGATCTTAGCGGAAGCAACTTCATTTTCAACTATATAAAGATGAATGTCCTTTAAGTAATCTTGACTGCTGGGATCCGATTCTCACACAGGTAGGATACACAACTAATTGTGTCATCATCATCATCATCATCATCATCATCATTACAATCATTTGTTCTGTTGCTGGGTAATATACATGTATGTATGTCTATAGGGCTAACGTGCTCGTTGATCAATGGTAAACCGAGTAGGTTACAGTCGCCGGCACGTTACTTGGCCAGATTTCGGCGTAGTGGGGGTAAGTTCGCGCATAGTGCGTTTAATGCAACAAATCAAATATAAACAAAATCGAAGTGTATTCGACTGACGCTCCAACCGATTGCTCGGACCGGTGTTACTTCAATATCCGCGTTCCTCTATCAACCAAAGGGACCTAAAAAACGAGTTCTGAGCATCTAACGAATCTGGCCAAATTACGTGCTGGCCTCTATAACACATTGTAAATCTAAACATCCCTTACAAGGTAACTTTATTAACGGGTGCCCATTTCTTAACGCATTGAGATCCCTCCGTGCCTCGAAGAGCACGTTAAGCCGTCAGTTCTAGTTGCATGCCATTTGCAGCAATCATTTTGGGCTACTAAATTGTTTTTGTTGGTATCAACCAGTACTAAGGTTACGAAGGTTTGTTAGCGGTCGCACTGTATAAGAAATGGAAGTTAAACCATATTTACCGAAAAAGGCTCAAAGATAGAAAGTTCATCAGCAGTCTGTTCACATATCTTAAGAGCTAGCGTGTCAAAAGATATTTCAAATTATTTTAGTTCTACATTCAGATATGATCGCATTTAACCAGAAAAATAAACCCCTCATCTGTATTATATTAAATATGTGTTTTTTAATTACGACTATAGATTTAAAACTGAGTCATCCTTGCACTTTGTTTGCCAATTTTAACAATCACACGTGACATTGTCACATATGTGGATGACTAAATAATATTACTAACGCGTAATTAATTATTTCTTGTTTACATTATGTCTGTGCCAGTACTTTTCCTGGATGATTATTGTTTCCTTCTATAAGTATTATATAAATTGCGTTTTTATAATATAGGTTATTGAAAAACAATTAACTAAATACAAACATTTATCTATACATATACCAATTACAAATGTACTTTTTTTTACGTGTGTAAACTACCCTCGGGCCTTCACCCCACCGAGGTTTGCGGGGGGCGGTGTGTCGGAATCGAACCGACTAAAACCACACGGTGTGCCACTCTGCGCCTAAAACGGGAGGAGTCCGGGAACCGCTTTCTTACGCCATCCGGAAATTACAAATATATCTGCCCCAACCGACTTACTCAAAGACGACTTTAGCGGCCTAAGCCGCTAGGGCGTTTTTTTCTTGCCGGAACGGAAAGTCCCTTCCGATCTCCTCTTAAAACTCTGGCATCCGACAATTTTATGTTGTAAGCACTAAGAATGGATTTTTGGAAATTTTGCTTCGAAGGGAGTGAAATAAAGGTATTTTGGCGGTTCGTCTTTTTCAAAGTTCGATGCGTTAGTGCGTTGGCAATCACTTTTCATTAGTTAACCATTCTGCTCCTATTCCTACTCTGTCTTTAAATAGAAGTGTCAAGAAGATGAGGACGTTCAGCACTAAATGTCGCATAACTACATGAAGAACAACGCGTATGCCTCGATAAAATACATTGCTTGCTGTGATTCAATAAAATAGTACAATGTACTTTAGACTCGTTGAGTAATAGTTTGTGTAAATTGAATATAATTGATGCAACTCTGGATTGCATTGTAACCTATGAATATTTATTTATTTAAATATCTCTTATTGTTGTGTATTTATACTAGTTATAAAGAGGACAAGATAGTGAGGTTGTGAGGGGTAATTTATGAATATACTGAAACGATTTCGAAAATCATTTTACCAATAGAAAGCCACTTTATTTGTGCCATACTTGTAGACTATATATTAACTCATTAAATTGTGATTATCGTGAAATCCGACGTACACAGAGGTGGAGCCGCGGTCTAAAGCTAGTAGAATTTAACATGTAATCAAGAAGTCGCGGATGTCAAGTATCAAACAAGATTTTATTCCGAGGAATTTTAAGAACAATAAAAAGTTTAAAAAAATTTAACCCGACTTCTATAATTATATAATTTATGTATTATATATATATACACCCGGACCATTATTACGAATCTATTAATACCTCGTCCATTAAAATCAGTTCAGTACTGTAGTAGCTACGGTAGAACATACAAACATACATACACTGCCAAAACCTATTGACTACTGTAGTCGGGTAAAAAGAAAGCAAATACTAGCAACGTAAGGAAAAATGTGGATTAGTACTGGTCTTCTTAAACTCCAAAGCTCTCAATTAGTCCACTGCTAGACATAGGCTTTTGCTTAAAAAGGAAGTTTTGTCGTATTAAACACCACGCTGGCCAGAAGAGCTGGTATAGAGTTTGTTTCAAATTCTCCTTCTTTTGTATGCTCCCTTAGTTGGGTATTACAGCATCCATGGGATGATTCTTCTATACACTTATTATTTCTGTAGGATTATCATTATTTTGCCCAAACGAGTTCTTGAGTGGAGACCGCGTCTCGACAAAGTGTAGGACGTCCACAGGCCAGGTGGAGTAATGACTTGCGTAAGACGGCTGGCAGGAACTGGATGAGAGAGGCCATGGATCGAACTAAGTGGCGTGCAATTGGAGAGGCTTATGTCCAGCAGTGGACTGCGATAGACTGATGATGATGATATAAGGTTATAGAGAGCCCACTTTAAAAGATAGCCTGACTGCCGCAGACAGATTTTTAGAACTTTTAAAGGGGAACATTAATTTTCTGAAACTTTAACTGTTGAGGCACTCGCCAACAATGTTTTTTTTTGCATAATTTTTATTGATACCTACGTGGTCGTAGCTTGATGATATATAGCCTATAGCCTTCCTCGATAACTGGGCTATAACAGACGATTTGTAATAAGTATTGCGTGTTCTTGAACTTAACATAACATAATAGAAAAAGGAAGTACTTTCACTTTTGCCATGAAAGGAACGTGAATATCATCATATCGCCAGCCTATATCAGTCTACTGCTGAACATAGGCCTTACTTAAGAAGGAAGCTTTAAGTACTACTATGATTCTTTCAAATATTCCAGACTCAATAAGAACTACTTCCATTCAAACCTTTAAAAACTATCATTCTTTATGCAAACGCTGGAGCAACATAAAAACTGACTCTTAGAACCGGATAAAACTGAGACAATGTATCCAAAATATTAATCGACATCGTCACTCAACAGCTGCTTTGTATATTAATATCGAAATATACATAAAACATACGATTGTTTTGTTTGATTTTTGGTTCGTCGACGGTTGAATTTGAATCGGAAACGGATTTGGTAATGGTTTTTGTAAATGGGACAATTAAATCCAGACAAATATTATAAAAAAAAATATTTCGTAATCAAAAGATATAGCTTAAGCAACAAGAACCGCTCAGAAGCTGGATTGGAAATATTTTTTTTCATGGAATTGGAAGTAAAATATTTAACGGGCCAGTAGGTTAGCACGCACGGATCAGTTCGTTCAACTAAACAAAATAAAAACTCTTCAGCTTAATAATATTGGTATCGATATAATATCAAAGAAATACGTCACATAATCATGATTCATACATGACCCATTATCTAAATTACACGCATAAAATGTGTAAATAACAAAATAGTATCGATTGAACAAACATAATACATATACACAAAGATAACCTATTTTAGTAGAGAAATATAATAAAAGCAAATGAACATGAAAACACTACAAAATTTTTAGTTATATATATTTAATATTATATATATATATATATATTATATATATATATATATATATCTTTTTTTTTATTTTTTTTTTATAT
>PKRV01001232.1:0-19068 GCA_003709505.1 Hyphantria cunea
GATAGATTTAGAATACGGAGAGTCACCATCCCTATACATCCCATGGATGTCGTAAATGGCGACTAAGAAAGCATCACTCATCATCTTCCTAGCCTTTATTATTCCCAAAATTTGGGATCTGCTACTAGTTCAACGGGTTTTATCTGAATATCAGCTTTTACACAGAGCGACTGGCATCAGACCTCCGCAACACTAAGGGTGAACTGAATTTGAAGGTTGAACTAGTTGTCAGTGTATTTGAGGGCACTGACTTCCTGATTGAATTATTTGTCATGCCATACATGTATATGTTACACGTAATGCCATAGTTGTTCATGACAACCGGGACCGACGGCTTAGTGTGCTCTACGAGGCACGGGCGGGACAATCCGCCATCTGCCATACTCCGGACTGCTATTTAGAATTTTTTTAAGAAAGACCCAACAGCTGTCCGACCCGGGGATCAAACCTGAGGCCTCTTGATCTCCAGTCGCTTACGCTAACCACTAGACCAATGATTTTAAGAAAGCACTACATAGAAAACTTGAAAAATACTCTCATACCAACCCATTTAGCCTGAGTATATAGGCCAAATAATAGGCTATAATAGGAGCTATAATAGGCCAAAGCTCCTTGATAAAGAGAGACCTATGCCTAGAAGTGGACTGTTAAAGACTGTTAATGTTAATAAGAACATGTAAGTTTGTGAAGTCTCCCACGAAATAGTCAAGTCTGAGTTCCGAGGCGAAAGTGCCAGAGAAAATGCGTTGTGTTGCGTTCATTACTCGAAGGGAGTCAAAAGAGTCGAAGAGGATTAAAAAATAACAAACGAAATGTAAATAAACAGTAGTAATCTCCATGATTAAATATCATCAATCATCAACAACCCATAATGTCCCACTGGGCCACAACTGGGCTCAGGTCTCCTCTCAGGAGAGGCTTAAGGCCATACGTCTCCCCACTGGCCAAGTGCGGGTTGGGGACTGGAAAGTCAACATTGTGGCTGCGTATCTAGCCGTTGGATGTTTTTAAGCCGCCCGAAGGCCTCCAACTAAGCTTAACAACTGTTATCCTATGATAACAACCGGGACCGACTGCTTAACGTGACCTCCGAATCACGGAGACGCTTATAGTAACATGCCACCAGCAATCACCCATCCAGGTACTGACCGCGCCGTCGTTACTTAACCTCGGTGATTGTTTCTAAACACCGAGTGCAACTGGACTATGAGCGCCTCTCCACCTATTAAATATTCCTACAATATATTAAAAGGCGTATTGTTTTTTGAAAATTTCGATGAGACAAAACCTTGACATAAATGAAAGTAAATTTACTCCGTAAGTCGTTAGCAATGTAGTTCTGATTCTTGATTCGCAGTTGTCTATGGACTGCAGGGGACATTTTCAATCGGCTGATCCATCTGTTCATTTGCCTGTTATCTCTATAGTGTTGTAGCAATTGACGTTGAAGAAAATACTTTATTAAGATCGAAACGGAGCGTCTGCAAAAGAATTAGCTGTGCTTCACTCGCAAAACAATCCGCAAAATGTTCAGCCATATATCTCTATTAAAACAATATTTCGAGTTAATTTAGCATTACAAAAAAAAAAAAAATACAATTGAATTTCGTCCATTCGTTATCGGAATCAACATAATAACTTTGTCTGAATTGGCCTAGGAATCTGAAAATCATGCCAATTTAATAACAGGATTTGTTTAATGGTCTTACTACCTATACTTTATTATTTATTATACTTCTGACTTACGAGAAGAGAAGGTGGCCAACACTACCATAATTGCAGACGACGCCGCTGTCTCAGGTAGTGGCAAGAACCCTAAGTAGCCTGACGCAGTCCAAAAACTATGGAAATACCTACCTAAATGTCATCAAGTGGTTGCTTAAGGCCAATCCAACTAAAGTCGTTTATATTACTTTCTCATATAACAGGAACTATTCTGTAGGAAGGATAGCATTGAGACAACACATTTAAACCAAGACACACAATATCATGTTAAATAAATAATACATATTACACACATTTTACACACAATGCCGACTCGTATATATAAACTATACACTAACTACATAGAAAACTTCCAAACTCGAAATCCTGCAAACATTTGGTCCGATCCGGGAATCGAACCCGAGGCCTGAAACACTTCAGTCGCATATAGGCAGTCAAAAGTTATTGGACTACACATGGATCGATGCTTAACATGGAGACTGCATATTATAATAAAGAGACCGGAATTCAAACCCCAATTACTAAAATACAATATGTCAAGCTAACAATTTAAATTATTTATTCTTTGATGAACTTAAAATACATACAGTTGAACATAGAACCTCCTCCTTTTCCAAAGTCGGTTAAAAACAATTTTTTGTTCTGTCAAATTATAATTAGTGACTTCACGCCACAATATTGCCTAATCTTGTGGCCTTTGGCCTTCAATATTTGGTTTAGCAATTAAATAAAAACCGACCAAGTGCGAGTCGGACTCGCGCATCGTGGGTTCTGTGCAAACCTGTAGCTATATTATATAATGTAAATAAAAAATTATGCTTTTTAATACTTATTTACGCTATTGTTCTTTTATCTGTGCTATAGGACGTTGATTCGTAAAAAAATTCAAGATTCTAAGTTCACGGGTAACTTGTAGGTTTTGATTCCCTTGCTAGTGTTAAAAATTTTGAGCATAAACGGCTGTATGTTTGGATCGCGTTCGCTTAGAAATTTGTTTTTTTTCATGGCTCAATAGGACAGTAGACCTGAGTATTTGAAATGAATTTCAGCTTGATGAAAAGGATCTGGACAATCTGTCCAGATCCTTTTCATCGACGTCTATCTAGACGGACAACAAAGTGATCCTATAAGGGGTCCTTTTTTTTGTTCGAAAAGTTTTTTTGTTAAGAAAACTTTGCGTCCGTGTGCATTTAGTGATAAGTTGTTAATTTGAAAGTATAATTATGCTATTAACAAATGGAAGAGCATACTCAGCTCACCAAATAAATAAATATTTCTGAAATCTGAACCACAACGTCTTATAGATTCTATAGAACCAGAAATTATTCTATAACGGCTAAACTTACTGGTAAAATACTTAACACACCAAACTCCGACACGAATCAGAATCGAATCTGAGATGATATATATTTCATATCACATAACCCATGTAGTTCCAAACTAAGCAAAGCTTGTACCATGGGTATTAGACAACTGATATAAATACATACATACTTCTTTTTTAAATACGTACAGATTATGCATAGAACACACCCAAAGTCTGAAACAAAAATTTGCAGATCACACAAACTTTTGTTCCGATTCGGAAATGGAACCCGGGACTTACGAGGCAGTCAAAGGTCATACATTAGGTCATGAGACTACTCAAGTTAAAAAATACAAACAAAGGGTGAAAATTTTAGAAAATAAATAATACTGATAATCACAAATCAGCATTGAAATCGGTGAAAAATAAAATAAAACAGTTTAGAAGAAATATAAAAACACAGTTACAAAAGTGGGTAACATACGAATATAATAACGACTACACGGTTGGCCTGGTGGTTTCAGTGGTCGCCACGCCACTTCCTACTGCGCCAAGTGTTGTGGGTTCAAATCCTACATGGGACAACACTTTGTGTGATCCATAAATTGTTGTTCTAAGTCTATGTGTACTTTGTGTCCGATTCATGTATGTTTGTAAAGGTCCCCGTGATACAAGAATGTATATTCCTAATGCGGGAGTTGTCTTTAAAAAAAAATACAGATGAAGCTAATACTAATAATAGCATATTAAACATTTTTTGCAGACGAACGCAAAGTGAGGATCCTACAAGGGATCCGTTTTTTCTTTTTAAAGTACGGAACCCTAAAAATAATAATAAGTTACTAAAGCAGTAAAAAACATGTAGTAATTCTCTGCATTGTGTAATAATTAATTTCCTTTGGTCTATATATTAATATTTTAGGTGTGGATACGTTTTAGAATAATAAAAAACATTTATTAACTTACTGGGCCTATTTACTACATTATAATACGTATAAATTCTCCTTGTATGATAAGGTAAATTAAGATAACAATTTTTATATTGTGCTAAGTTTCTGAACGATTAATCACATGAAACAATTATAAAAATCCTAATGCGAAATCTAATACAAAGTTGTTATAAAATAACCGTAGTTTCTTTAAATTATTTTGTTGAAATAACAAACAACCTCCAATCTTTCACGCTGACGAAGATTGTTTTTACAAGGTGAGCATTTATTGTATAGCGTAGAAAATACTAAAAATTAAAATTAATGAAATCTTCCCATGGACAAAATCCGCTTTCATTACTTTGACAGTCTTTTAATTCGAGTAAAACTCTCTGCGGTGGGTTTGCCAAAGACAATTTTGCAGTATTCCTCAACTGTGAAAACGTTGGATACACATATTCCACTTTCAAAAAACTGTCAACGCCATTAGACCACTTTTGGAACACGAGTTTCCCGCCAATAGGATACGGTTCGTATTGGTTTTTTACATCAAAGTATTTGAAATCTAAAGCTTTTAAAACAACACAGAAATTAGAATCGTGTCCCACTAACATTGTAAACTTAGGATTGCCACTTCTGAATATATTGTACATGTATTTAAGTAGTGGCTTGCCAATGTCCTTCGATGCTAATGAACCGAAGCGTACATTTAAATTATGCTTGATAATTTGCGTCAATACCTCCCATTGTTTGTCAGTCGTTATTTTGCCCCAAGCAACATTTTCAAGAGGAAATCCTTCATAAAAACTCATTAAAAAAGCATCAACGACTCGATTACCAACTAATAAAGGACCCTGTACATCGGGTTCTTCTCCTTCTTCATAAACGATTTTTGTTTTGTTTTCGCTTAAATCACAAAACTGTTGCTCTTTGCAAATATCTGAATTTTCTATATCTAGTATTCTGTTGAGTTCTTTATACGATTCCGTTAGATCGACTGTTTTTAGTGTATTCTCCATTTCGTCTTTAATTTGTCGTATGAAATTATCTGAACTGTTTTGAAACACGGGATGGAAAACAGGATCGAAGACATCTATGTTTTTATCGTGATATGTAGAGATGTTGCAAGATCGAAACGCAGCGTTTGCAAAAGATTTTGCTGTGTCCCTCGTCCGCGATTTTGTGTTGGCATATATGTGTATTTCTTCTTGTTTTGGACAGCCTGTGATGAAGTTTTCACTTGCCAACCATTCCGCAAAATATTCCGCCATATATCTCTCCATTAAGTCACCTTTTTGAGTTAATTTAGCATCAGGGTTGTTGAATTTCGTCCATTCATTAGGTGAATAAACATCCAAGTTTGTGGTTAGAGGTGTTCGAATATTATGCCGGCTTAATAACAGCACTTGCTCTAGTTTGAGGCCGTTTGATTTGTTACCTTTGCACAACGCGATTAAACAAAACATGTATAGAATCCACGCCATTTCTAAACTTTTAACTTGATCACTATAATTTTAACACATGAATTTTTATCTGTATATTTACGTACAGTTCATTGATTTTATTATTGAACTACTCGCCTTAGTACGTAAAGCTAGACTAGCTGTGTCCGCTTAAATGATTCAATAAACGTGTTTCATCATCATTCGAAACAAAACAGGATGCTTTTACACCGTAACGTAATCGATAATTTTATTTGTTCGGTGTTTATTTAATATTCCTGAATTATTAATGATTAAGTAACTATTGGTATAATAAATAGAGGAGATATTGTATATGATGATGAGTACTTATATGAGTTCAAATTATTTTGTAGAGGTCTTTGATATGCTTCAGAAGATTTGGATCACAGAAAATCAGTATAAAGTAAACCTTTCGTTGCTCCAAGTTGCTAATTCTGTTGTTGACATCACTTAAATAAAATCCATTAAAACTTGTTTTTGGATTATATTCTTTATGTAGTTTATACTCTCGATTGTCGGCACTTGATGGAACTTGTTGCAATACATTCTAGAATCAAACTGACTTGCACTTATTCCACCATTTTAATTATTTATTTTTACACCTGACCGGTTTCGCCGTATGGTACCATCAAGGGTAAGTAATAGCCATTATATATGATATATATTTATACATTATATACAATAGGGTCTTCTCGTTTGGGGTCTAATCGGTCTAGAATTACCGCAAGCGACAATTTTTTATTTTTATTCACTTATTCGTGCTTTATAAATCGTTTCCTAAAACGCACAGAGATGGAATGCCTATTGTCCAAATAATGGGGATGAAAGTTTTGCCGCGAGAGCAGGCGGAAGACCTTGAACGTATCTAAATAAATAAGAAAGGATATTAGGACATACATTTATTAAACATACAACAACAACCATAGTTGAAAAAACATCCTTCAATCTTACACGCTAAAGAACATTGTTTTTACAAGACGAGCAATTATTTTATAGCGTAGAAAATATTAAAAATTAAAATTAATAAAATCTTCCCATGGACAAAATCCATTTTCATTACTTTGACAGTCTTTTAATTCGAGTAAAACTCTTTGTGGTGGGTTTGGCAAAGACAATTTTTCACTATTCCTCAACTGTGAAAACGTTGGATACACATATTCCACCTTCAAAAAACTGTCAAAGCCATTAGACCACTTTTGGAACACAAGTTTCCCGCCAATCGGGTACGGTTCGTATTGATTTTTTAAATCAAAACATTTGAAATCTAAAGCTTTTAAAATTACACAGAAATTAGAATCGTGTCCCACTAGCATTGAAAACTTAGGATTGCCACTTCTGAATATATTGAACATGTATTTAAGCATCGGCTTGCCAATGTCCTTCGAAGCTGAGGGACCGAAGCGTACGTTTAAATTATGCTTGATAATCCGCGTCAGTAGCTCCCATTGGTCTTCAGTAGTTATTTTACCCCAAGCAACATTTTCAAGAGGAAACCCTTCATAAAAACTCATTATAAAAGTATCAAGGACCTGATTACCAACTAATAAAGGACCCTGTACATCGGGTTCTTCTCCTTCTTCATAAACGATTTGCGTTTTGTTTTCGCTTAAATCACAAACCTTTTGATCATTGCAAATGTCAGAATTTTCTATATCTAGTATACTGTTGAGTTCTATATACGATTCTGTTAAATCGACTGCCTTAAGTGTATTCTCCATTTCAACTATAATTTGACGTATGAAATTATCTGAACTGTTTTGAAACCCAGCGTGGAAAAACGGATCAAAGACATTTATGTTTTTATCGTGATAGGTGGAGATATTGCAGGATCGAAACGCAGCGTCCGCAAACGATTTTGCTGTGTCCCTTGTTCGTGATTCTGTATTTGCATATATGTGTATTTCTTCTTGTTTTGGACAACCTGTGATGAAGTTTTCACTTGCCAACCATTCCGCAAAATATTCAGCCATATATCTCTCCATTAACGCACCTTTTTGAGTTAATTTAGCATCAGGGTCGTTGAATTTTGTCCATTCTTTAGGTGAATAAACATCCAAATTCGTAGTAAGAGGTGTACGAATATTATGTCGGCTTAATAACAGCACTTGTTGTAGTTTGAGGTTGTTTAATTTACTTTTGCACAATGCGATTAAACAAAAAATTAACAGAAAACGCGCCATTTGATAACTATTTTAATTTGAACACTTCAATTTTGACACATGACTTTTTATCGGTATGTGTATAACAGTTCATCGATTTTACTGTCGAACTACTCGCCTCCGTTCCCGAAGCTATGCTATCTGACTCAATGAATGTGTTTTATAATCATTAAAATAAAAACAAAATGCTGTTACACCGTAATGTAACTAACTAATTTGTTCGATGTTCATTTAATTATTGTGATTCCGGAGAAACTTTGCATTAGTTTGTAGAGGCAGTACTAAATAACCGTTCCTTGTGCCCGTTGTCGTCAACGTATTTTGCTCCTTGCAATGTATTTTATAATAATCAAAGTATAGGCAATTTCAAGATATTCAGAGTTTTACTGAAACACCTCCAATTCTTGGGCATAAACTAATACAAATGTGTATATGAGTTCAATTTATTTTATAGAGGTCCAAGATATACTTCAGCAGGTTTGCTAATTCTGTTGTTGACATCATTTAACTGAATGCACTAAACCTTGTTGTTGAATTATATACTTAAAAGTCATTTATTTACAGTCCATTTTTCCATTTTCATTTATATATTAAAAGTTTTCACTACATTTAGGGCAACTTGCACAACGTTCGACTTAAGTAGCTACTAAACAAAATTGTTAAATGTAGTTAAACGCATGAACAGGTTGAACTTAAATAAGTTTAGCGCCTTCTTGCACAATGAGGATAGCAGGTATATTTAGATAAATATGTTTATGGGGTCTCGCGCCAGCGTAGCCAAAACGAGCCCTGCGAGTGTGGGTGAGACGGCACTATCCTAGTTTTGCGCTCGCGCACACGCACGCTGATCACGTTTAGCACCGCTAAATAGCTGAGTTTCGATGTTCAAAAGTTCGGCAGTTTCTTAAATATGTTTGTCAAAAGATTTATCTTCGTGCAAGATGCTAATTGTTTTTAATCTTTTTAAACGCATTTAGTATGTCTTAAATAATTTAAGCTATGTCATGCAAGTGGTCCTTAGACACGTTCAATTACCCTATAACTATTTATAACTTACGTAAATGCTATTACAATAACTGTTAACTCTTAGTAAATATGGAACAAAACATCCTATAAAGCACCTGCTCTCCTAGCCAAACTTAACAAAGCCTAAACGTTAATGTTATGAGAAAACTTACAAATTTATGATAATGAATGAAATTTATAAAATACGTGGCCACATATTAGCCAATAATACACGCGAATAGAGGCGTTAGTAATTGAAGAAAAAGTTTTCAGGTGAAACACTTTCATCTTAGCTCAAAAAAATATATAAAGAATGTTCTAAGCATGTTATATGTAGTAAAAAGCGTATAAAAAACTGTACTAAAATGTGATTTTTGCTAGTAAAAGGAATTTCGGTAGAATAAGCTTATTAGCTACTGAAACTATATTGAACTTCATTCCGAATGTTTCGATGTTAAGGGGCCTCTTTGTCATATTATAAATAAATATCGTGGTTAATGGAGGTGTCCTACATAACGCCTAGGATATTGCTTCAAGTCAGTATTTCAACAGCACGAAATAAAGTTGCTTAACTAGTCGCTAGAAGCCTATTTATAACTTCTGCAGCAACTGGTGTAAAATAATATAATCTGTTTAAATTGTATGTACTACCAGCTTTTGTATGTGGTTTCATAAATGTTTTACATTAATAAGAAGTACAATAGAGGCGCTCGTAGACCAGTTGCACTCGGTGGTTAGAAACAATCACCGAAGGTAAGCAACGACGACGCGGTCAGAACCTGGATGGGTGACCGCTGGTGGCATGTTACCAAGAGCGTCTCCGTGATTCGGAGGTCACATTAAGCAGTCGGTCCCGGTTGTTATCCTATGATAACAGTCGTAAAGCTCAGTTGGAGGCCCTTGGGCGGCTTAAAACATCTAACGGTAAGATTATGTGGCCACAGCGAGGTCTTACCGGTCCCCAACACGCACTTGGCCAGCGTGGGGACGTATGGCTTTTATCCTCTCCTGAGACGAGAGCCGAGCCCAGCAATGGGAAATTATGGGTTTTTGATTGATTAGTACCAATTAAAGAGTCATAGCCGTTATTGATTATGTAATAAAATGAGTTCTATCCTGTCTCCATTCTGATAGTGCGAAATGAGCATGAGCTTTCTCTATCTTATGATGTCTAAACTATAAAACCGCAAATACGGCCTTGGGCATTGTTGGAACTTTATTGGTATTACGTAATACAGAATGCAAATAAATTGTGGCGACTTCCACATATAGCGTCAACGTAAAATATATGACAACGCCATCCACCGAAGATACACATAACTTCGGAGTAACGTAGTGCACGAAGAAGCTACCAATCCTGCATCGCGCAATAGAAGTTCTCGCGCCGATTGACATTTATACAACTTCCCAACATCAACCGTTGGGCAGTGGCCCGCCAGGCATGATTACCTCGCCTGATCGGAGGATCCTCCCTTTGAGTTGGAGGAACATGTGACGCGTTCCTCCACAAAATCATAAATAAATTTTACGTGGGCTGTTCCAAACAAATTTTGTGAAATGAAAAATAGTAAGACTATAAAAAAAAGGTTTATTTACAGCTATTCAAAATAGGTGTACCCTACAATCCCAATGCACTTATGGATTAGGGTGAACAATTTTTCAAACATTAATAAAACGAGTCTTGCGGGAGGTCAAAAAATAACCTCTGCAATTCTTTGGAGGTTTCGTCTGCAGAGCAAAATTTTTGCCCGGGAAGTGTTATTTTAACATGGGAAATAAAAAAAATCATATGAAGCACGAACAGCTTCCTGCGAGACTATCATTGTTGCATAAAAAGAAGAATAACACATAATCCTTGAAAATATTTAAAACAAATACACAAAGCTAGTGATTTTCACAAAGGTAGTTTGTGTTAAAATTAGTCCTCAATCCAAAATAGTAACATGATAGAAGAGATTATATATTTTATTCCGTGGCTATCAATTTTCAAAAATAATTTTAGTACACAAAACTTTTATGTAAATCCACGAATTTGTTGAAGCTCCAGGAAAGTCATAATAATAATTTTTCAGGCTTCTTCACGCTTTCTATAAGGCTGATTAAAGTCAATTTGACAGCAGTTTCCTAGTAAAAAGTGTTTAAAACGGTTTCTAACCAAACCGCTTAATAAGTTTATATTTGTAAACACAAAAATTTCGTAGACAAACAACACCCAGGCAGTGAACAAAATGATCGTGCCTGCCAAAAAATTATTTGACCAAGGCGACCATCAAACACATGACCTCGCGCTTAGCAGTCAGTATCACTTCCCACTAAACCAACAGATTACTTAATAATTTACGAAAACAGTTTTAAATATCGTATCGGTGTGATATACGCCCCGATTTGTTTAATATTTTGACGTCAAGTTTCGTAACAAGAATTTTCTTTTACTAACTGTAAATATGGTTTTGACGTAGAATTCTTTGAAAACCATTAAAAATTCGCGTGTTAATTCCCAATTATCTCGTAAAATTACTACATATCACTACGATAAAGTACCTACATTAAACGATAAACGTAGTATATGCCACGTAATAGTTAAGATAAAAATTTATTTTTAGCGCTTAAAATACATTAAGGCATTGGCCTTAGAGTACAACTTAAATGAAATAGGGGGCATATATCCAGATAACATTCCAAGATAGTACATAAGTGACTATTTAGTAAGTAAGTTACGACGAAGAGGAAAACTCTATAAAATATCCGTATAGTGTGGTAAAGTTGGCCAAAATCTATTTTTCTAAGAGGCTTACGTACGCCTGGCAGTGGACTATTGAAGGCAGCTCCAAAGACACAACTAACAACCCTTTGATTGGAGTTTGGTCCTCTGGGAACCTTACACACTCGTTTATATGCAACGTAACATCGGATGCCTGTGATGCGGATCATGTGTATGATGAGATATAATAGACGTTTCTAAACACGGTATGTCTAAGGCATAAAAAGTTTAACCTGCGACTCGATAGATGGCGTTGTCTCAGCTATCTGAATCGCAGGTTAAACTTTTAAAAGGTCCGTTTTACGAAGAATTTAGGTTCGATTCCGACACACCGCCCCGCCGCAAACCCCAGTGGGGTGAAGGCCCGAGGGGGTTTATAAACGTAAAAAAAAAATGGGCGTCCAGTATCCTCACATGCTCGGTGAAACACAGTGCAGGCGCTGTTTCACACTGGCTTTTCTGTGAGGCCGTAGTATCACTCCGATCGAGCTGGCCCATTCGTGCCGAAGCATGGCTTTCCTGGTTACATAAATACATACACACAGAAGTTTGATAGTAATACATGAAATTTTCTAACAACTGACGAATCATGGATCTTCTTACAACTGACGAATCACGGATATATAGCTACGATCCTCTCACTAAGCAGCAATCCATGCAATGGGTGTTTGAAGAGGACAATTTTCCCATAAAAGTTGTTTGTGTTCGGTGCGTTATTAAAAAAAATTATAGTGGTTTTCGACGCAGTGAGCCAGTAGCAGTAATTGCGCTAGAAGACCTTAGAAGGATTACTAATGTATGGTATAACGAAGTTTGTCTGCCTCAAGCTTTCGGGGACTTGTATAGCGAGCGCTCAAGAATCGGCGTTTGTGGCATTATTTTTCACCGTGGATTTGATGAAAACTACCTATGGAGTATTTGACAACTTCGGGGGTACAAATGTTACCCCATCCTCCGATCATTTATTTCCAACGTTAAAAAAAATGCTTCGTGGGCGAAAATTTTGCACTGCAGACGAGGCTGTTGAAGNGGCATATATGTATATTTCTTCTTGTTTTGGACAACCTGTGATGAAGTTTTCATTTGTCAACCATTCCTCAAAATATTCAGCCATATACCTCTCCATTAACGCACCTTTTTGAGTTAATTTAGCATCAGGGTCGTTGAATTTTGTCCATTCTTTAGGTGAATAAACATCCAAATTCGTAGTAAGAGGTGTACGAATATTATGTCGGCTTAATAACAGCACTTGTTGTAGTTTGAGGTTGTTTGATTTACCTTTGCACAACGCGATTAAACAAAAAATAAACAGAAAACGCGCCATTTCATAACTATTTTAATTTGAACACTTCAATTTTGACACATGACTTTTTATCGGTATGTGTATGAAGAGTTCATCGATTTTACTGTCGAACTACTCGCCCCCGTTCCCGAAGCTATGCTATCTGACTCAATGAATGTGTTTTATAATCATTTAAATAAAAACAAAACGCTGTTACACCGTAACGTAACTAACAGTTTAATTTGTTGGATGTTTATTTAAGGTTCACTTAATTTTTGTGATTCCGGAGATACTTGGCATTAATTTATAGAGGCAGTACTAAACAGGCGTCCCTTGTGCCCGTTGTCGTCAACGTATTTTGCTCCTTGCAATGTATTTTATAATAATCAAAGTATAGGCAATTTCAAGATATTCAGAGTTTTACTGAAACACCTCCAATTCTTGGGCATAAACTAATACAAATGTGTATATGAGTTCAATTTATTTTATAGAGGTCCAAGATATACTTCAGCAGGTTTGCTAATTCTGTTGTTGACATCATTTAACTGAATGCACTAAACCTTGTTGTTGAATTATATACTTAAAAGTCATTTATTTACAGTCCATTTTTCCATTTTCATTTATATATTAAAAGTTTTCACTACATTTAGGGCAACTTGCACAACGTTCGACTTAAGTAGCTACTAAACAAAATTGTTAAATGTAGTTAAACGCATGAACAGGTTGAACTTAAATAAATTTAGCGCCTTCTTGCACAATGAGGATAGCAGGTATATTTAGATAAATATGTTTATGGGGTCTCGCGCCAGCGTAGCCAAAACGAGCCCTGCGAGTGTGGGTGAGACGGCACTATCCTAGTTTTGCGCTCGCGCACACGCACGCTGATCACGTTTAGCACCGCTAAATAGCTGAGTTTCGATGTTCAAAAGTTCGGCAGTTTCTTAAATATGTTTGTCAAAAGATTTATCTTCGTGCAAGATGCTAATTGTTTTTAATCTTTTTAAACGCATTTAGTATGTCTTAAACAATTTAAGCTATGTCATGCAAGTGGTCCTTAGACACGTTCAATTACCCTATAACTATTTATAACTTACGTAAATGCTATTACAATAACTGTTAACTCTTAGTAAATATGGAACAAAACATCCTATAAAGCACCTGCTCTCCTAGCCAAACTTAACAAAGCCTAAACGTTAATGTTATGAGAAAACTAACAAATTTATGATAATGACGTTATCTCGACGACTTGATGCTAAAATACGTGGCCACATATTAGCCAATAATACACGCGAATAGAGGCGTTAGTAATTGAAGAAAAAGTTTTCAGGTGAAACACTTTCATCTAATGTAGCTCAAAAAAATATATAAAGAATGTTCTAAGCATGTTATATGTAGTAAAAAGCGTATAAAAAACTGTATTAAAATGTGATTTTTGCTAGTAAAAGGAATTGTTATTATTCGGTAGAATAAGCTTATTAGCTACTGAAACTATATCGAAGAGAAATTAGTGTGAACATTAAACTTTACTCCAAATATTGCGATGTTAAGGGGCCTCTTTGTCATATTATAAATAAATATCGTGGATGATGGAGGTGTCCCACATAGCGCCTAGGATATTGCTTCAAGTCAGTATTTCAACAGCACGAAATAAAGTTGCTTAACTAGTCGCTAGAAGCCTATTTATAACTTCTGCAGCAACTGGTGTAAAATAATATAATCTGTTTAAATTGTATGTACTACCAGCTTTTGTATGTGGTTTCATAAATGTTTTACATTAATAAGAAGTACAATAGAGGCGCTCGTAGACCAGTTGCACTCGGTGGTTAGAAACAATCACCGAAGGTAAGCAACGACGGCGCGGTCAGAACCTGGATGGGTGACCGCTGGTGGCATGTTACCAAGAGCGTCTCCGTGATTCGGAGGTCACATTAAGCAGTCGGTCCCGGTTGTTATCCTATGATAACAGTCGTAAAGCTCAGTTGGAGGCCCTTGGGCGGCTTAAAACATCTAACGGTAAGATTATGTGGCCACAGCGAAGTCTTGCCGGTGCCCAACACGCACTTGGCCAGCGTGGGGAAGTATGGCCTTTATCCTCTCCTGAGACGAGAGCCGAGCCCAGCAATGGGAAATTATGGGTTTTTGATTGATTAGTACCAATTAAAGAGTCATAGCCGTTATTGATAAGGTAATAAAATGAGTTCTCTATCTTATGATGTCTAAACTATAAAACCGCAAATACGGCCTTGGGCATTGTTGGAACTTTATTGGTATTACGTAATACAGAATGCAAATAAATTGTGGCAACTTCCACATACAGCGTCAACGTAAAAAATATGACAACCCCATCCACCGAAGATACACATAACTTCGGAGTAACGTAGTGCACGAAGAAGCTACCAATCCTGCATCGCGCAATAGAAGTTCTCGCGCCGATTGACATTTATACAACTTCCCAACATCAACCGTTGGGCAGTGGCCCGCCAGGCATGATTACCTCGCCTGATCGGAGGATCCTCCCTTTGAGTTGGAGGAACATGTGACGCGTTCCTCCACAAAATCATAAATAAATTTTACGTGGGCTGTTCCAAACAAATTTTGAGAAATGAAAAATAGTAAGACTATAAAAAAAAAGTTTATTTACAGCTATTCAAAATAGGTGTACCCTACAATCCCAATTCACTTATGGATTAGGGTGAACCAGCTTTCAAAACATTAATAAAACGAGTCTTGCGGGAGGTCAAAAAATAACCTCTGCAATTCTTTGGAGGTTTCGTCTGCAGAATTAAATTTTTGCCCGAGAAGCGTTTTTTTAACATGGGAAATAAAAAAAAACATATGAAGCACGAAAATCTTCCTGCGAGACTTTCATTGTTGCATAAAAAGAAGAATAACATATAATCCTTGAAAATATTTAAAACAAATACACAAACCTAGTGATTTTCACAAAGGTAGTTTGTGTTAAAATTAGTCCTCAATCCAAAATAGTTACATGATAGAAGAGATTATATATTTTATTCCGTGGCTATCAATTTTCAAAAATAATTTTAGTACACAAAACTTTTATGTATATTCATGAATTTGTTGAAGCTCCAGGAAAGTCATAATAATAATTTTTCAGGGTTCTTCACGCTTTCTATAAAGCTGATTAAAGTCAATTTGACAGCAGTTTCCTAATAAAAAGTGTTTAACACGGTCTCTAACCAAACCGCTTATTAAGTTTATATTTGTAAACACAAAAATTTCGTAGACAAATAACACCCAGGCAGTGAACAAAATGATCGTGCCTGCCAAAAAATTATTTGACCAGGGCGACCATCAAACACATGACCTCGCGCTTAGCAGTCAGTATCACTTCCCACTAAACCAACAGATTAGTTAACAATTAACGAAAACAGTTTTAAATATCGTATCGGTGTGATATACGCCCCGATTTGTTTAATATTTTGACGTCAAGTTTCGTAACAAGAATTTTCTTGTACTAACTGTAAATATGGTTTTGACGTAGAATTCTTTGAAAACCATTAAATATTCGCGTGTTAATTCCCAATTATCTCGTAAAATTACTACATATCACTACGATAAAGTACCTACATTAAACGATAAACGTAGTATATGCCACGTAATAGTTCAGATAAAAATTTATTTTTAGCGCTTAAAACACATTAAGGCATTGGCCTTAGAGTACAACTTAAATGAAATAGGGGGCATATATCCAGATAACATTCCAAGATAGTACATAAGTGACTATTTAGTAAGTAAGTTACGACGAAGAGGAAAACTCTAGAAAATATCCGTATAGTGTGGTAAAGTTTGCCAAATTTTTTTTTTCTAAGAGGCTTACGTACGCCTGGCAGTGGACTATTGAAGGCAGCTCCAAAGACACAACTAACAACCCTTTGATTGGAGTTTGGTCCTCTGGGAACCTTACACACTCGTTTATATGCAACGTAACATCGGATGCCTGTGATGTGGATCATGAGTATGATGAGATATAATAGACGTTTCTAAACACGGTATGTCTAAGGCATAAAAAGTTTAACCTGCGACTCGATAGATGGCGCTGTCTCAGCTATCTGAATCGCATAATCCTTTTGTTATCAAAGTAATATACCTAGGTTGTACCGAAAATTTATAGCCACAAAATAAATATAATCTCTTCGTTTATGAAACTATTTTCCGACACATACCTCCTTTGTGAAAATCACTGGCCACGCACATATGTGGGGTTTTTTTAAATATATTTTTAGATTATCTATTACTCTTCTTTTGTTTGCAACAATGCACGTCTTGCGGGAAGCTTCTCATGTTGTGATTTTTTTTAATTATAAACGAGGGTTAAACTTCAAGGATTCTCAAGAAAATTCACAAGCTGCTTTTGGGGAGTCTGCTCTTGCTTTAGCAATAATTTCCTATTGGTTTCGGAAATTTAAACGTGGTCGAGAGAACTTGAGCGATGATCCCAGATCTGGCCGACCACAAATGACACAGTAACTCATGAAAACATCATCAGGGTAGAGTGGCTAATGCGAGAAACAAACATATTTACACATCAAGAGATACTGGCTGAGCTAAACATTGGATGACAGGCAGTTTCCACCATCCTGCATGAATACGTTAAAGTTAGGACGCTTGCTTCGCGATGTATACTATATTCTCTCACCGATGAGCAAAAATGCTGTAGTGTTGATTGGTGCAAATTTATGTTAGAAAATTTTTTAGGTCCGTTTTACGAAGTTTGATAGTAATACATGAAATTTTCTACCAACTGACGAATCATGGATCTTCTTACAACTGACGAATCACGGATACATAGCTACGATCCTCCCACGAAGCAGCAATCCATGCAATGGGTGTTTGAAGAGGACAATTTTCCCATAAAAGTTGTTTGTGTTCGGTGCGTTATTAAAAAAAATTATAGTGGTTTTCGACGCAGTGAGCCAGTAGCAGTAATTGCGCTAGAAGACCTTAGAAGGATTACTAACGTATGGTATAGCGAAGTTTGTCTACCTCAAGCTTTCGGGGACTTGTATAGCGAGCGCTCAAGAATCGGCGTTTGTGGCATTATTTTTCACCGTGGATTTGATGAAAACTACCTATGGAGTATTTGACAACTTCGGGGGTACAAATGTTACCCCATCCTCCGATCATTTATTTCCAACGTTAAAAAAAATGCTTCGTGGGCGAAAATTTTGCACTGCAGACGAGGTTGTTGAAGAATATTCTGCGGTTATTCTTCGACCTTCCGCAAGACACGTTTTTTTAATGTTTTGAAAGCTTGTTCACCCGAATGCATAAGTGCATTGGGATTGCAGAGGGACAGTAAATAAACTTGTTTTATATTCTATTTCTCATTTCACTAACTATTTGTGGAACAGTCCAAGTATATACCTATCTATTGAGCGATATTACATATTTTTGTGTGTTGACAATCGACGAAAGACGGACATGACAAAACTGTAAGGCTCTTTTTTGTCATTCGGTTACAGAACGTTAAAAATTTACGCCATATTTGAATAGGTATTCTGATAGTCTAATTATTACTTTACTAGGAGAATACTTTAAAGTCATTTATAACATTGATAGACCCTCGAATTAAATGAAATTGAATGCGTTTAAGTGTCGAAGAGGTCGTCCACGGCAAATATTTACCGACCAAATTGATGTTCTTCTGAAGAAGGGCTGTGTGAAGAGCACGAAGAATCCGCAAAACATCCATGCATTTAAGACTAGGACCGCAGTAAGTGGGATCAATTGTAACTCCTTACTCCTCTGGGAAATATGGTTATACATCTACGTATATAAAATCAGAACTGAATTTTAAACGAATTTCATATTTGTTTTTTTGGTCGAAACGGCATGCACTTTTTGATAGTATTATTACACGAACATTATTACAAATAACATTGTTTATCTAAACACGAGCGAAGGGGTCTTAATAGGTATTTTATCTCAGACCAACGACACTTGAACTTGAATGTCGAACTACGATAACAATAATCGATTTTACTAATAGCATTGACGTAAAATGTTGATGACCTCTCTCAATAGTGACCACTGTACATATTAATCCTAAAAGATATAAGCATGCATGGGCCGGCTCGACCGAAGTGATACCACGGCCTCACGGAAAACCGGATACCGGAGGCCCATACTTTTTTTTTACGTGTGGAAACACCCTCAGGCCTTCACCCCACCGGGGTTTGCGGCGGGGCGGTGTGTCGGAATCGAACCGACTAAAACCACACGGTGTGCCACTCTGCGCCTGAGACGGGAGAGATCCGGGAACCGCTTTCTTACGCCATCCGGACCCCTCCCAGCGCCTGCCCGCACTGAAGCGGGCTCCGTCGTCTGATGGTAAAATTCTCAATGTAGGCGACGTACGGCACACGCGTAACGTCGCCCCCTCGCGGCTGGCCTGTGAAGCGTATGGAGGGGAAA
>PKRV01001232.1:23070-162335 GCA_003709505.1 Hyphantria cunea
GGCTAAGTTACTCCTTGTAACATCAACTATCTGCCCATAAAGATTGTATCAGAATCAGTTCAGTCGTTAAACAAACAAAAACTTGAAGAGTATTTTTTTTATGCAGAACCTATATTCTTTCCTATGCATTTAGTGAAAAGCTGTATTTTATACAATTTTTTTAACTGTACGGATAAAATATAACTTAGTATTGTTACTGTTGAGGTATTATATCTTAATATGTATATTTTAAATATTGTTTTGATTAATTGAATTGTTTTCTTCCTTCTATGTTAGTATTAATTTTAATTTAATATCTAAAATTCTAGTGCCGCAGTGTTCATAGTAACTCCTCCGAAACAGCTTGACCAAGTCTCATGAAATATTGAGTACGTCTTAATGTTAAGGGTGGTCCACTGCAAATTTGTTCTTTAATTTTAGATAGAATTTTATGTTTTTATTATTTTATGATACATCATTAAAAAATACATAGAAACCTAAATTTTATAAGACCAACCTCTAAATATTCTTTTTGTTTAATGGAAAAATAATATTTGCCCCTTGAGCAAGTTATATATATTTGGATAAGTCAATAATCAGTTGAGCAGCTAAGAATGCTCCCGACACTTGTATATGTGAAAGTAATAAATAAATAAACAAAAAATTGTCACTACAAATAGTACTACCAAGCTTTAGCTATTTTAGTAACATCAGAAAAATTATACAGGGTTAACTTTAACTGCTGCTACAAAAACACACAACCTTGTCCCTGATTCTTCAAGGAGGAAGACAAATCAAAGCACAGAAACAAACTTTTGACCCTTGACTCGCAAGTGTCTTTGTGTGGCGGTGGCTATGTACCATCAGGTGATCTGTCCCCTGCTTGTCTGCTTAATCCCCAACCCCATAAAAAAAACAAAATGATGTACCTGCAAATCAGTATTTTCCAACACATCTTGCAACTCTTCAATACTGCAGTCATTCAATTCCGGGAACATCAATGATTGACCAGCAGCCTGAGATTGGGGGCTTGTTTCAACAGACTTTACTGTTTCCTCTGTATTAGGCAACTTCGGGATTGACTTCTGGAACTCTCTTATTATAGCCTGGACCACACGGCCAAGATCTGAGTGCAGGGTGTAATTCAACAGCCCAGGTGCACCAATAACTTGGTTTGAATTTTCCCCAATCCATGGATGCATTATAGGTGGGTTAATAAAGATGGAAGGTTTCTCGTTAGGAAACTCGGGTCCTAGTACCACAGAGAGGCTCATATTTTTGCCATGAACTAGGAATTCCACTCTGTACTCCGAATTTTCTGATAACTCCAAAACGTTGTCGTTAAAGACTTTTAACGTATCAATTTGGCGTTTTCTTATGTCCTGTTCGCTATAATACTGACGGGGGAGCATCTTTACTTTACTAAAAAGCTAAAAAAAAAAAAACTATAAAAATGGTACTTAAACCTTAATAAACTGGGTTCTAGTCGACTTGTATTCATTACGATTTTATAAGTGAGAATCTAACATAGTAAAAAAATACAGTAACTAACCTGAATCTTCTTTAAAGACAGTCCAAGCACAAATTGCAGGCTGGCGCAGAATTAGCTTCTAAAAATATTTTATTGTTCAAAGTAAGTAGTATTTCGATCAAATTCAATACTTTAGATACTATGTTTTCATTGTAGAGTTGTAAACATTGCAAACACTAAACACGTGAAAGTACAACAATCATTGGGTGAAATGGACTATCATGTAAATTGACCAATGGTAGTGAAGTAGTTTTTTTTTTTTTTGGATATGGCAATCTGTGCCGATGTTGACAATTCTGCGTAGTGAAGTATTGAAGCCTTGTGAAATAGAAAACATCCGTGAGAAATGTCATTTAGTTTTGTCAAATCGTGACAAGGCCGGCCGTCTAATTATGATGGCGCCACTATAGCAAATAGGTCAATAAAAAGTATTTGCCTATTTTCCAAAAATTGTATAAAACTAAAATTAAATAAATACAAGCGAATTTCACAAAATAAACAATTTTATGTTATAGAATATTTGCGAATATATGTAATAATCCAATTATAATGATAAAATACACAAAGAAAAATAAAAATAAAATTTTACAACCGTGTCATCATAGATGGGTCCATAATTTTCGTCCCACTCAGGACTTTCACTAGAAGACTTTCAGAATCCAAGTGTCACCACTCTTGGATCCAAGAGTGGATGTCACCATACTCATTACAAATGCAAACTATCCAACAATGCAGCATTTTGACCCTTTTTTTACCCAACTAGGCTAACTTCGGCAAAGCCAAAAGCAAGCATAACAGCGCCTAGAAAAACGCTATATACTATAATTATATATATACCATACTTGCACCATTATTTTCAACTTACCAACAATGTTATTAAAATTCTAACAAATAAAAAACAGGTTTCAGGAACTGAACCAAATAAAATGGGACTACATGGGATGCACTAGCTTTCAAATAAATAAAATCTTCTAAATCGGTTTACTCAGTCGAAAGTTCTGACATACAGAAAAAATACAGTTGAATTTAGAACCAGCTTCTTTTTTGAAGTCGGTTAAACATCAAATTAATTGCTTCAGCTTCATGGAATGTGTCATGATATCCTGGTCTATCCTAATCTCGCAGGGCAATCGTGTTCCAGTAAGGGATAACGGAATCACGCCGTACTTAAATCATTTCGGTTGCTATTTTCTCATTGCGGTATATTTTCAATTAATATTTATGTTTTTATTTGTACATGATCAGCATTTTTATTCTCACTTCTCATAAATAGTGAAGAGTCGGATTCCAACGAAAAGGAACACGACCACCTTGATCTCCCTTCCAGTGTTCTCCCTAGCAGAGGAGGAGGAAGCAGAAGCTGCGGGCCGCGTGAACATCCTATTTATTGAGGATGCCGATGGCGATAGAGTAAGGCACGAGCCCCCTACACTTTTAAATTTAATTGTCAGGTATTTCCCTCTGCCCTAATGGCTCTCACCTGAGGATCAGTGAGAGATCAGTTTGTTGGCACTTCGGGCCCCATGGTTGATCCTATCCCTTTCGTATGGGTTTGGGGTAGAACATTCATGGGACATAGATAGATAGATAGATAGAAAACTCTTTATTTGCACACTATAATATTACAGTTAGAAGAGAGTACATAAAATGTTAGACAGAGTGTACAAAGGGCGGCCTTATTGCCAAAAGCAATCTCAATCCAGGCAACCTTACACACCAACATATTGTATCTTAAACAAACTACTATGCCCAACAGTATTGTAACGAGTTTCTCAGGCGAGGGAACCAAATAGTCGGATATCGCTTGTCTGTATCTTTCAGACGTGGACGAACGATACCTATAAATATTATAAATAAACTATATTTCCAAAAAAAGGGGATTATTTTAAAACTATTTAATTTAATAGCCAATAGACATATTTCAATACAAAGTTTTTACACCACGACTATTAGAACTCAGCGCGTTATTTCTCATGCGTTCATATACTTCTTTAACAACACGAATTAGGTGGCTTTGATGACAGATGCCGTAATTTGCCTCTATCATTACTAAAACATTTTAAAATGCATCTATACAGAAGACGTCATGGTACTAGATAAAAAATATAAACTGTGATTAGGTGTTGTCAGATATAATTTTCTTGAAAAAAAAAGCTGCTTATAGCGCCAAATTGCCTGTCTAAATTGTCTAAACTGACCGTATGGTCAAATTAAAGTTTTTTGACAAATTATTATCGTTTGTAATTCCATTAAACTTTAATCAGTTTTCCTTCTTCCTTCTTCACTTTGCTATCTTTGTATTTTTTTTTAACACACTAATCTCTTACGTTCATAACATATTGGCAGAATTGTCGACATCAGCACAGACTGCCATTCCCAAAAAAAAAAAAAAATATATTATCGTCTGGAAGCTAAATTTTGTTTGTTGTCAATTTGCTTCCTAACCTGCAGCCGTTCATCGCTGAACAAAGAAGAAGTCTTTCCCAAGGAGTACCAATTGACCCAATTATCGTTTAAAACCATTATTATCGGAATACATACATTCAAATAAGAATAATAAATCGGGCTGGTAAACTAATTGTTATCTTCTAGAAGTGTATAGCACGTAGTCTGGACTTTAAACCTCTCAAATATCCTTGGTACGAGTTCGGACACAGTATACGTTTGTTCTATATTTGGGAAATCTTCACCCTCACACGGCTGGATTAATTTGGATTAAATTTAATGATAAGGTAGCTAATAGTCTGGGTTAACATCATTATACATTATTTTTTAAACCGCAGTATTAAAATTAGCGTGAAATGAGAAAAGTGCAACAACAATCGCAGCTAACACCGCGGGGTGCAGCTAGTTCATAATTTGTGGTATGTCACTTTACTTTTTGTTTGTGGTAAACACACAAAAAGTAAAAAAAAACAAATACCATAGCTATCATTGATTTTAAAGTAGTTAAAGTTAGAAATTGTGTGGAAAATTATTTTGTAATCATTACCTTTAGCACTGTAATATTGTGACAAATAATTTGTCGTCATGTTTTTATCTCTAAAGGTTAAATCATGATGTAAACATTTATCTCTATTTTATGCAATTATATTAATATGATACCAACACAAAAGACCAATTCTAAACGACTTAAACCTACCTCCTGAGTCATTCTTTCTTCTTTAAGTTTTCTTAACCGAATGAATTGTTTCGATAGATAACGACTTGGGTAAACATAGATTTATACAAAGATTAAAAGAATAATCGATATTGCAAATAAAAGTTTGGTTATATTAAAATAAAAATAAAAATTTATTTCTTCATTTAGTTAAAATACTTTATAATAGATGGCGCTATCACAAACTTTATATATTAAAAAAATTGAAAATATACGAGTATTTTGTGAAAATAGAGGCCAGAAACACAGTATATAATTATGCAATGAAAGGATATTATAGGGTTAATATTTTTTTTTAAATATTTATTAATTTAGAGACTTTTGTTACATAGTAATATGTTAGTCTCATCGTACCTTATCCTATGTTGTATTCTATATAAAATCAAGTCAAAGGTTTTGATGCGTAAACATTCCGAATAAGTCAAGTGCAGCATTTGAGGTTGGGTTTCCTAAAATGTTAATAAGCATACCAATATCATAAATACCTATTTAAATCGTATTTACGCATCAACGCCTCCCTTGGGTTAATATTTAGACGGTAAACTAAAAAATATTTGTACACAGATGCAAAAATCAAAATGAAGTTTACAATACACAGATGGCGTCATAATAAATAAAAAAGTTACAAGTTTCAAAAAGATTAAAACAATAACATCGTTTATCGATAAAATTTATAAATTGAATTATTAAGAACAAATCGGCGATGTGCGATTAAAAAATCTTCTACGATTCACGATAAGGGATGGTTATAAAAATACTTTTTTCCTTCTTTGTGTATAAATCTATTTTGGAAAACTTTTGGCGCTTACTTTAACATTTTGTAGGACATTGGCCTGTCCTTCGCCTACTATACTGGCCACTTTGCAATGACTGACCTCCGTAATATGTCCCTTTAGCCCTCTCACGACACTTGACGACACTCACGGGATAACCAAAGGTCCTTTACCAAATGGACCATCATATTCAGATGGATAAATACCGTTGACATGTCTCGACCGGAGTAAAGGTAACACTATGTCCTATATTCATTTCCTATCCATTCCATAAGCTATATGACAGCCTCGTTGGTCTAGCGGTTAGCGTATGCAACTGCTGATCATAAGGTCTCGGGTTCGATTCCCGAGTCGGACCAAATGGTTGTATGATCTACAAATACTTTTTTTTCGGAGCTTAGGTGTTTTCTGTGTATAATATATATGTATTTACAAAAAAAGTATATATGTATTCATATCAGTTATCTAGAACCCATAGTACAAGTTTTGATTAGTTTGGGACTAAATGGCGTTGTATGTGATAAAAATGTCCGAAAATATTAATTTATATCCTCAGAATATCCGGTATTCTTAGTTGTTCAATGAAACAGGGCGCAGGCGCTTTTGCACATTGGTTTTCTCGGCCCATTCATACCGAAGCGTGGCGGAATTTACAAAATATGTTCAGACAGACATTTGATCAGACATTTTTAGCACACAACGCCATCTAGCCCCAAAGTAAGCAGAGCTTGTGCTATGGGTTACTAGACAACTGAAATTAATACTAATATTTTTTTTTGTAAATACATACATATTATACATAAAATACACCCAAACTCCGAAACAAATATTTGCAGATCATACAAACATTTGGTCCGACTCAGGAATCGAACCTGAGACCTCTTGCGCAGCAGTCGTATTCGCTACCACTGCGCCACAGTCGCAAAATATTAGTAACATAATCTTCTTAGATTTTATTAATCCCAAAGTTATTAACGGTCGGCTACTAGGTCAATGGGTTTTACCTGAATATCAGTTTTATCATCAGTTTTATCATGAAGCGATTGTCCTTGGACCTCCGTGACCTTGAAACAAACTGCGAACTAAATTTGAAGGTTGAACTAGTTGTCAATATATTTGAGGGCACTGACTTCTCAATAACGATTGTTATAAATGATCATGACAACCGGGACCGATGGCTTAGCGTTTTATTTGAGGCACGGGAAGCACCATCAACTATCATATCCGGATTGAGTGAATATTAAGAGTTTCTTTTAAGAAAAACTGTACAACACTGCGACCCGACCCGGCAGTGGTAAAATAATGGTAATCTTACTAAATATTGCAATGACATTTTTGAAAGGCGCTTTCGTCCGTAATGTTTAGTTTGGTGCGGTGCGGTTTTTTAAAGTTCCCTAAAAATTCCACTAGGTAGAGCCTGCGTGTCCTAAATTAACTTATAAATTTTCCTAACTATAATTATATTATTTGGGGCCGGCTAATAGTTCAACGGGTTTTATCTGAATACCAGTTCTCCACGGAGCGCTGGCATCGGTCCTCGCAACCCTCAGGGCGAACTGAATACGAAGGTATCCAGACCATTGAATATAAAACTTCAAAAAAGAAAATTATTTCTATTTTGATGTCATGTTTAAATGAATAAATATGTTATATGTTTTACACGCAACGCCACCTGGCTTCAAACTTATCAGAGCTTATAATATGGTAGATAAGATTGATTAATGGATTTATTTTCATTTTTTATTAATAGATACATCTATTTATATTCTATGCAAAGAAATAAAATTGGAGTGTCTGTTTGTAATATTAAAATATCCGCTTTATATTAAATACATATGTATGTATAACATTTTTTAAAAAGATTTGTGCGTCTGTCGTTCTGTCTGTCAGTTTGTTCTAAGGCTGCATCGATTTTGGCAGGTCTTTCGCTGGCTGATAGCTCATGTAATAAGGAATAACTTAGGCTCCTTTTTTTAAGACTAGCTTCGACCCACGGTGTTACCCGCCGCTCTAAATGTACAACATTTACCGCGGGTAATACCACGGGACTCAACCAGGGTACATTGAAATCAACATTTACAATATTGATTCTGAATCCAAAATAAAATCAAAGTTATAATCAAAAACAAAAATAAAATTACAATAAAAATAAACTTAAAATCATATTCAAAATCAAAAATTAAAACAAAAGTCATTGTCAAAATTAAAAACAAAAACTCATAAGTTCAAGTTGCAACAAAATTATAGAAACAAAATTCCCTCTTCTAACACGAAGTTCAATGAAGCGATAGAGTAGGACGGAGTTCATTCTTTCTGCTATCATTTTCAAGATGGCATTGATAATACCACGCAAACATAGCTCCACAGACGCTGTCTTCTTGCGCATAATCGTATAGAAATCATCCTCGCACACATCTGCAAACATGTCCGAAGCACTACAGTAGCGCCGAAGCCTCAACAAAACTTTTGAAGACATTATTGTACTCAATCCACAGAACATTGTAGGCCTGACTAAAACACTAATCAAATTCCTATATAACTCATACAAGACAACACTATCACGCTCATCTTTAAACATTTTGTCTGCACAGAGATACAATTATTTAGCCATATGTATGGTTTTCAATTTCTCATTACAATATTCATGCACAGCACAGCAGGTGCAAAATCCATCACTGCGCCACCGAGGCAGTCATTTAAGTTACTAGGTCCTAGGTGTTGCCCTATTCAAATATCATACATTAGTGCAATATGTTGTAGTAGCCGAGCCCCACAGTTTTACCCCGATACAGCAGAAGCGGGGCGAAGCTAGTCTAAAATAATAAATCATAACCGGTACAGCCGTTCCAGAGATAAGCCAGAACAAACGGACAGACAGACAAAAAAAATGATTTTTTATATAAGTCCAGTATATATCTTCTTATTTGTTAGAAACAGACATTTCAATTTTGTTTATTTGTATAGATACTACGCGTCAATAAATATTTATTGCGCGACTCAGGATTAGTAGGCGTCCATTGCTACAGGGTCATCAAATATGATTGTTAGTCATTAAAACATCCTCTTACAAATTGTAAATGGTGTAATACCGGGGCTGGTACTCCTTTTTGATTATACCGTGGTGACAATTCTTCTGCAACCTTATTACTTCGTGTAATCAATATATGGTATAACAATCACTTAGCTGCCTAGGTGGCGCAGTGGTAACGTACACGACTGCTGTCCATGAGGTCTCGGGTTCGAATCCTGGGTCGGAACAAATGTTTGTATGATCCCAAAAATTTTTTTTTCGAAGTTTGGGTGGTGTTTTCTATGTATAGTATGTATGTAAAAAAGTATTTATGTATTCATATCAGTTGTCTAGTACCCATAATACAAGCTCTGCTTAGTTTGGGACCAGATGGCGTTGTGTGTTTAGATGTCCGAAATATTTATTTATTATTTATTTTATCATGTTACTTGTGGACGCTTGGTTAAAGAGCTCCCAGTACCTTTTTATTTAAAATTATTAAAAAAAACTCAAATGTGTATATTTTTTTTTCTTTGTGTTTAAATTTTGAAGTATCCAGTGTCACTCTCACGACTAAGACGAATATATTGACACCACTCACATAAAAAACGACAAGCCTCTAAGGCGTGTCAAAGATTTATACACACATACATACATACACTTGAAGATCTTTTATCCTTCACCCCACCGGGGCTTGCCGCGGGGCGGTGTGTCTGAATCGAACCGATTAAAACCTCACTGTGTGCCACTCTGCGCCTGATCCGGGAACCGCTTTCTTACGCCATCCGGACCCCTCCCAGCGCCTGCCCGCACTGAAGCGGGCACCGTCAGCTATTAGGCGACGTACGGCACAGGCGTACGTCGTCCCTTCGTGGATGGCCACTTAAGCGGATGGAGGGGAAAACCTGTCCCGACCATCCGCGGCCACACCTTGGAGGCGCGCCTATCAGCGCCTCATGCCACCCTGTTCGCCGGCGGCGGAATACACTCGAAGACCTAACTAACCCTCCTTCTTTCGCAGTCGGGTAAAAAATGTAAGTTTCTGTTTTATCTATCAATCCAGCTGTCACAGTACAAGCTCTGTTCCGTTTGAAGCTAGATGGCGTTGTGTGAGATATTTATTTTACTTCGATAATAATCACATGAAGTTATTACTGTTCTTGAAATTCTTTAGGCTCACTCATCCTTTAGGATCCTTAGGGGTATGGTCTTCCGGTATCCTAGCTTACTTGCAACATAGCGATAGAGCTGTTTTACAGCGGTTTTCAGTGAGGTAGTGGTATCATTCCGGTTGAGCCGGCCCATTCATGCTTAAGCATGACTCTCCCATTTTCAAAATTGTAAATTGTAATTGGTTACATTGTATGACATCCCTTCCTTCACCTGGGGAAGGTGGGGTCCTTCACCCCACCGGCCTTTTTGTCTAAGGCCTCCAATATTTTTTGGAGCCTATTTCTAGTCATTTCCTTACACACTTTCTCACATCCAGGTGGGATTCCTGATCCTATATAAATATAAACATATTAGAACAGAAGTTTACAGAGGGTACCAAGTCACACAGTCAACACACCCCACAGGGGTCTGCGGCGGAGTGTGTCGGAATCGAACCGACTAACTAGTGTGCCAATCTGCGCTTGAAACGGCAGGGATCGGGGCACCGCTTTGTTACGACATCCAGAGATTGACATCCCTAGTTCAACATGTTATATCTGTTCACCTTATTTTAGTTCTTGTTGCATACATATCATCACTCATCATCAGCAACTCATAATGTCCCACTGCTGGGCACGGGTATCCTCTCAGGAGAGGGTTAAGGCCGTACGTGTACTGTCACATTAATAAAAGCCTGCAAATCATAAGCAATCAGTTTTAATCACAGCACAGAACACAGGAATATAAAAACATTGTTTTAATTAATATTTAGAAAAACAGTCCAATTAATGAAAATCAGCTTATAATACTAATCACATTTTTTCACTAAAAACAATTGAATAAATTTAAGTGTAACTAGTTTTATGCACATATATTTAATATATACAAATAAAAAAAGTAAATAAATAAAATTGCCTGTTTGTAATATTAAAATAACCTCTTTTTAGTAAATACATATACATATATACACGGTACAACCTCTGTGGCGCAGTGGTAGCTAATGCGACTGCTGTGCAAGAGGTCTCGGGTTCGATTCCTGAGTCGGATCAAAAGTTTGTATGATCTGCAAATATTTGTTTCGGAGTTTGGGTGTTTTCTATGTATAATATGTATGTATTTATAAAAAAAAGTATATAAGTATTAATATCAGTTGTCTAGTACCCATAGTACAAGCTCTGCTTAGTTTGGGACTAGATGGCGTTGTGTGTTAAAATGTCTGAACATATATTTATATGTATATACCATTGCCTGTCTGTCGGCCTGTCTATCAGTTTGTTCCGGGTAATTTTTGGATTGGCTGGACCAATTTCAACGGGACTTTCACTGGCAGACAGCTGATGATATAAGGACTAACTCTCTTATACATATGATTGTAGTAAAAAAGCGTTCTTTTAATATTACAAACAAACACTTCAATTTTATTTATTTGTATAAATTATTAATATATGTACGAATATGTAAAATATTAGTATATTTAACAGTGGTCTAGTTTGATATAGTACAAGCCCTGTTTGTTTGGGAGCGAGCAGATTGTGAAAGATTATTATCACTGTCAATGAAAAAATAAAAACAGTATTTACAAACTATAGCAAAACGAAAATAATAATAGTAACATTAATATCTAAGTTATCGAACATAAAATACCGACCCACCCATCTATTTCCAAACCTCGCACCTGTTGCTTACCGACGACCGCGTAACCTCCTTTCATCCATACCATCGCGACCTTGATAAATATTTTCTGTAATACGAATAGACAAGGAGTGTTTTTTGTCGACGTTCTGTCAGCATGTCATCGCATCACCCCCACTTTCTACGTGGAGGGGGCACAAATGAATTACTACGATCATGCCGTACCACCATTCATATACAAACGGACTTTCGACATAAGCCTACGTCTGTCGCCAGATAAAAAAGTTAAAAAAAAATCCCCACATTCGGTTAAACGGTTTAAATAAAATTCGAAATTCAAAAAATCGAATTTTATTTTAATTATCAATTGTTTTTTTTAAGTGCCGATTGTTTTTATATTTAATTAATTTTTATTTTTCGTGTGTTTATTATAATTAGGCTATAGCCGAATAGCCCTGTGTGGGGCTAAGGATTATTGAGATAACCTAAAAAAATCGTGCTCTTTGCATAATAAAGTCGTTGCCGACGGCAATTTTTATGTAATCCAATGTAATAGTGTTGCATAAGAATCATTTTGGCCTCATATTTTGGCGGTTACGATAGTCAGCGATACGCCATGGAGACCGACGCTCTTTCCAACTAAAAACAACTGTGCAATAAATTCTTAATTAAACAGTTCAGTGTTTGTGAAAAGTGTTGTGTTAAACAAATTTTTTGCAAGTAAGTTCTATTTTGTTTTGTTTTTATTTGCTGTGAAAGTCGTGGTTTAATGTGTGTTTTGTATGTATGTGTTGTATGGCTGTCTCTAAGTTAATACGTTGCCCAATTTTACTGTTAGATAATATACATTGCGATACTATAACCTACTTTTTTTTTTAAATATCATTCTTGTTGAATCAGATGTGTTATTTTGTAATAATGTTAATCAGTTTGGCAATTTCATCTCTGTAGTCAATTGTATAATATAGAGATATATTATTTAAATTTTGTTATTTACATGATTTATGGGTTGTTTCACGTTGAAACTATTAGTTTAATTTACAAAAAACAAAACAGCCAATTCGGATTAAAAACAATAATTAGGCCAAATATTTTTTTTTTGCATAATTTGCATGTTAACATCTAAAATGTATTGAAACCTTTGTATATTAACTCTATATCGTAAAGAAAGTTGGCAGAGTCACAACTATTTCTTAAATGCCTTGATGTCTAGAATGCAATAACATTTGTGTCGTTTCGTTAGTCAATAGCGCGTTGATGTCTTTAGTATGGAGAACACGCGCGACATAATTTTTAAATGATATCAAGTAATGCGGCGCAATACAGCCTACATTTAAGGTACTAGAGGTCTGAGTAATGAATACCTGGAATATTCCAAAGGTTTTGTTAATATTGGTAGCTTCTTATAAAATTTCATTTGATGGTTTCCTAAAGACGCAATAACAGGACCGAAACGTAATTAAAACAGTTACTAATTTATGATATTTTGTTAATTATAATAGAAATAATTACTGTATTGGTGAATGATAAAATTAAAAAGTAAAATAAAAACACTAAATGGAGTAATCATACGCCAAATGATTCTTACACTAATTTAGAGAAAAAACTGATAGTCTTACACTGCTGGACCGATATATACATTTGAGTGCCACAATGCCACAGACAGACACACACACACACACACACAATCATCAACGTTAGATTTATAACACCCCTCTTTTTTACCTCGATCCCACACGGCCCACTTTGTGTGATCTTGAAATTGTTGTTTTAAGTTTGGGTGCTTGCTTTTTGCTCATATCATATATTTATAAAGTGCCGAGTGATACAAGAAAATAGAGGTGAGGGACCTGGCCTTTTTTATATAGGGCTAACAGAATGACACACTACTCTACCTAAAGGAAAGTACGAGCAGAATCTCAGAATGGTGTTGCTACCTTCTCTGTATTCTATACTCATTGTGTGTTGATGCAACCATACACTAAGCCGAGTAAGCATTTCACGCTACTCTGCCATTTGTTATAAATCACAAATTAACGCCAAAAATCAGTACACGTTAGCGATTAGGGGTGATCGCGTGTGCTCCCTCGCTCCTTTACATGACAAAATGTTTTGGTCATCAATAAATTACTATATATTTATTAGTTAGCAACTTACAAACTTCTATAGATATTAATATTTATTTTTACATACATATTATAAATAGAAAACACACAATTCCAAAACAAATATTTGCAGATCTTAAAAACATTTGATTCGACTTAGGAATCGAACTCGAGACCTCAAGCACAGCAGTCGCATACACTACCACTGCGCCACCGAGGCAATTGTAATGTGTTAGTCGATGGCGATGTCCAGAGACACCGCCAATACCACGCCGCCACAGCTCAAGGCCCTCAGGCGCATCACGGCATCGACCGTCGAACGCCCCTCTCGGAACCCGAATTGGCGTCCGACAGGTCAGGGCCCACCTCGCTGAGGTACCGGACGATGTGGGCAGAGAGCACCCTCTCGAACAACTTGCCCGCCTCGTCCAGCAACACGATGGGCCTGTAGGCCGCGACCGAATCGGCAGGCCGTCCCGGCTTCCTTAATAGGACCAGCTTCCCGTTCTTCCAGCACTCAGGGAAGCGTCCGGACGCCAAGCTAGCGTCCAACACCTCGCTGAGGCGGTTCGACATATGGTCCCCTCCAGCATCTCCTTTCTCTTTTCGTTTTTGGCGCGGCAACGGACCGGGAGAGCTCGAATCGGATATAGAGAAATATACTGACAACTAGTTCAACCTTCGAATTCAGTTCACCCTCAGGGTTACGGAGGTACGATGCCAGTCGCTTCGTGGAAAAACTGATATTCAGGTAAAATCGGTTGAACTAGTAGTCGACCCCAACTCTTGGGAATAATAAAGCCTAGGAAGATGATGAGAGCAATTTAGGCTACTTACATTTAAGATAAAAAAATCAAAGCTGCGTAAAATAAAAATAAAAATCAACGAAATTTGAAACAATGTTTAATTCAAAAGCAAAGAAGCAGCAGGTAATATCACAGGGCATCTAGTGTTAAATAATATTTGTTGCGTTAGTTTAGTGGCTTTTAAGCCCGAGTTCGTGGGTTTCATCCCATCTGAGACAAGATAAGTATGATGAGTAGTATCATTTATGGGTGGTCATATATATAATACATGTATGCCTCGTTGGTCTAGCGGTCGAAGTATGCGACTGCCAATTAAGAGGTCTCGGGTTCAAATCCCGGGTCGGGCCAAAAGTGTTGTTGAGTTTTTCTGATTATATAATCCTTAATAATAACTCGGAGTTTGAAAGTTGGGGTCTGAACCCCTGTGCCTCGGAGAGCACGTAAAACTGTCGGTCCTGAGCCTAATCTCTCCCTGATCGTGTCTGTTAACCGTCCTATCGGATTATGAGAGAGAGAGGGAACAGAGAGTGCTCCTGTGTATGCGCACACACATACGCACTGTAATACCTGCTGCGTAGTTGGCTCGTCTCCGTTGAGACTGGACACCGTGGCCGTATTCGGCTAGGAGAACATCATGTATGGAGTAATACTTTGTCGGCCAATGGTCGAAATGCAACCATCATTAATTTGTTATTTTTTTAGCTTTCTGCTCTTCTCTTCTATACAAAATTAATCAGTGCCAATTTTTATACTCCTCCGTTCCCATATTTTTTGTAAAAAGAGGTATATTGCGTTTCAAATAAGAACAAAACTGGATTTGTGAGTAACTTCACTGGAAATATAGTTGGTTGGCATTACCACAATATGATATTGAAATAAAAAAAGATATATTTTCGTCATTTTTGTTCTCAAAAGCGCGGTAAAGACTTAGGTTAGCATTATACTTTTTTTAAAGTTATATAAAGTTTTTTAATTGTTAATTCGCGTTATTCTCTTCACACCGTACACTTAAATCTGAAGTTGTAGACAAATCCAGAGCAAGATGGTGGATTTCCAATCCTATTCTTATTTGAAAAGCATTGTACAGAGTTTATGCTTCACGTATTAATATCTATACAAACAAATAAAATTGAAGTGTCTGTCCGTTATTTCAAATTTAATTTCACATACAACAGGTTTTCACTAAATTTACATGAAAGTATATACTATCAGTTAGACCGATTTTGACGGGATTTTCACTCGGGGAAAGAGGATTTGGCTTTTCGATTGTATGTATGTATGTATTAGTGTATATTTCTTTGGTACGCTTCAGAGCCTAAATAATTTGTCGTATTTTTATGTGGATGGTGTCAATTGATTCGTCTTAGCCATGATAGTGACACTGGGTGCAATAAAACTAAAAAAAAACATACAGATGCATAAAAAATTACACGCATTCGGTTTTTTTTGAATAATTAATTATTTGTTTAAAATTTGTTTCTACGCCCTGCAGCGTTAGGGGTGGTCGTTATACCGCGGGCCTATCTAGTATAGACATAATGCTTAACAATAGTCTCTGGTTACTATTGTAGCAGTTTTGTTTTGTTGATCAATAGGTTTTCGGCTCTGGGTTCTAGTCTTTTTAAGCCAGTCATAGAGTTACCTTTTTGCGGGCCACCAGGTGCGAATCCCAAAGCCCACAATAATAAGCTCTGAATCTTGCCCCCAAAAGCCCGCCAAATAGTCACTATAGCACCAGTATTTTTTTTTAGTATATCGAACCACTAACACACAACGCCTTCTAGCCCCAAGCTAAGCAGAGCTTGTGTTATGGGTACTAGACAGCTGATATAAATACATATATATTAATATATAATATATATAATTTTAATTTTTATGATACATAGAAAACACCCAAACTCCGATAAAATAAGATTTGGTCCGACCAGGTAATCGTACCCGAGACCTCAGGCTCAGCAGTCGCATACGCTACCACTGCGTCAACGAGGCAGTTAGTTATGCCTAGTGTGTTATGTTTATAAAACTTTTTGATAGATTAATGAGTCACAAATACTGTTTATTTCAATATTAACTTTATTTTAAGTAAAAATACCGGGAACACATACAGTCACTATAATGTCACAGAGCAGAGAGAGACGGTCAAGCGTGAGCTGGTGTTGCAAGGCGCAAAGTTCAAAACTATAAAATTACTTTCAACCCTTTTATCTTTCTGTTAACAAACATTAGTACCCGAATGACTGAGCTTAGGTTGTAGCTCGGTTTTTTTTGGTAAATTTAAAATAGAAGCTAGATTTTCGCCCCTGAAATCCATTGCATACGAGCCGTTTCCGAGATACATATTATGTACGTATATATGTACAAGAATTGCACGTTTAAAAATATTATAAAATCATTACAACACTGGAACACTTTGCTTAAAGGAGTAAATTTACCGGAGCCCTGAGTTCCTCATTTTAAGAGGGGTCTACTTCCTATTAAGGCCTGTCTTTTTTTTTAAAAAAAAGGCGCTACTAGTCTAAAAAAGGCCTAAGTTACTCCTTAAATCATTAGCTATCTTTTGTAAAAGTTCTGTCATAATCACTCCACCCATTCCAGAGATAAAAACAAACAGATCGACACAAAACTATTTTTTTTTGTTGTAAGTACCGTATATACTTTTATATACATTTATTGAAAGGTTCTTAATTTTAAATTACAGATTTTTATATACAGATATTATGTTCCTAATTATACTTTTTAAGCTTTAAGAACTACATTTGATATATTTGACAGGTAAGATTTTATATTTTTTTCTTTTAAAAGACAACTCCCGCATTAGGAATATACATTCTTGTATCACGGGGACCTTTACAAACATACATGAATCGGACACAAAGTACACCTAGACTTAGAACAACAATTTATGGATCACACAAAGTGTTGGCCCATGTAGGATTTGAACCCACAACACTTGGCGCAGTAGGAAGTGGTGTGGCGACCACTGAAACCACTATGCCAACCGCGTAGTCAAATTCATTCAAATATATTTAACTATAAAGTTTTTTACTCCGCTGGCTTCGAACGATATGTGCATTCAGCCAATGTTTAAAGCAATAAGCTTATGATCCGAAAAACTCAATGACAGGTATGGATTTTTTCCTTTTATTTTAAATAACTATTATATATTGTGAAACGTTTCTTTTTGAATTCTATTATAAGTTATCTATAATGTTATGAAGATGTATTAAAACAGAAAATTAAGTCCATATATATAGTCAGATTCGAGAGTCATTAGATAGGAAGTCAAAGAGATATCTAGATATTTAGTGAACTAAAAGTCCGCTATAATAAGCAGCCTAAGAAAATATACACCTTAGGTTTGTACAAACCTTGTCCTGACAATAACAAACACACAAAAAAGAATTATCCAATTTGGTGCAGTCGATCGAAAGCTATGCGCGTACATACATTTTCGTGATTCATTTATATTTGTATAGATTAGATTATGTCTGTAAAAAACCAAATTATTTCTGCCTTTAATAATGTATTGCAAAACTTATGTTGCATGCATGACCAATCTTGTATACAAATAAATAAAACTAAAGTGTCTGTTTGTAATGTTTAAATAACCGCTTTTTATTATATACATATTTATGTATACACGGTATATAAAATAAAATATTATTTTTTGCATTTTTGGCTGTTTGTTACGACTAATCTCTGGGTCGATTTTTACGGGATTTTCATTGGTAGATAGCTGATGCAATAATAAAATAATGAAAAGGGAAATATTAGCGATACAAAATAAAATCGTCGGGTTAAAGTACTTCGTTAGGTTAATAGCCATCTGTGGCAAAGATAATGCTTAATTTTAAGGACTGACGGACACAATAGGTTCAGTCTCTAAGTACATACATACAAAATGTCACGCCTATTTTCCCAGAGGGGTACGCAGTGACAATCGGGAGTATGCATGTTTTTTTTGTTTTTTAATCTGATCATTTACGTCTCTATAACATATAAATAGGCTTGAAAATAGTCAAACTAATTTTTAAAGTGAAATTTAAAACAGTGACTAAATTTGAGCTATTTAAACGCCGCCATTTTGCGCGCGCTTTTGACACAGCCTATGACGTCATTGCCATTTCGTGTTTGTTTACTATTCAGTGTTGTCAGACACTTAATACTTATTAACAGTTTTAATTGCTACAAAAATCATGGAAGAAGGTAATTTTTCTCACAAACACTACTAACACAGTTTTAATTTCGACTCCGATAATTTCGATATCACATTTCGTTTCAAATAACAGTGACGCGTTTTGTAAGTTTGAATTGCCCACACAAAATAAATGAGACAAATAAGATTTTTATGCGTATTCCTATTGATCTTTAAATATTTTTTTCGAACATTTTTTTTGTTTATTTATTAATTACTTTCCTGAACCTTCTATCATCTATCCTCTAAGCAGCCTATTCACCTCTCTGTTGAAATGAAATCTTCTTTAGGGGCTTTGAGCATTTTTCGGTTGAACGAAAAGCGCGAATCTCGTGACATCGTCACTGTAGGTTTCCCATGAGCTATATAAATAAATAAATAATACTATATGTGTACTATATACATAATAGCATAGATATAACTCCGTGCTATACTTCGTTTCAAATTCTATCAACAGTCCACAAAGACTGACCGGCATTTTTTCTACATACTTATTATAAATTTACAGAACTTGATAGTCAAATGGTTAGTTTGTCGATTAAGAGGCTGCGGGTTTGATTCGGACAAATTAAAATGCTTAAGTCCGAGTCGTGGAGAAATAATGCAGAAAGAGGGAATAGAGAGTGCACCTATGTTTGCACACACTTGAGTACTATAATAGACATCGGCTAAGAGTACATCACCATAAACTTGAAAGATATAATTATGCTATTAAAAAGCGTGAAGATATTGCTTAATGTTTATCCATAGTTACAAAGAGTTAGTTGTTACAACGAGTGTATAATTACTTGTTTTACGCACTGAATATTATTGGGTAATAAATTGTGTGTAAGTTAGATAACAACAAAATTGGCGACCCCAAAAACTAAGATACAGAATAAATACACACTCAAGACTCATTACTACAAACGTAATTTACAAAGTATTTTTGATTGTTATCTGGCAGTACATTAATTATATATGTCAACTGCTTTCTACGTGTGTAGTCCATTTCGTGACAATTTAACAAGCTAAAATTAAAAATTGAAAAACCTCCAATGCAAGCTCTTAATCATACGCCAAAAATTCCTTACATCTTGGAGAGCTGATACTCTTACACTGTTTTACGGACATAAACATCATCATTAACCCATAATGTCCCACTGCTGGGCTCGGGTCTCCTCTCAGGAGAGGGTTAAGGCCATACGTCCCTACGCTGGCCAAGTGCGGGTTGGGGACTGGCAAGACAACGTTGTGGCTACGTAATCTTACCGTTGGATGTTTTTAAGCCGCCCGAAGGCCTCCAACTANTTATGCGCGTACATACATTTTCGTGATTCATTTATATTTGTATAGATTAGATTATGTTTGTAAAAAACCAAATTATTTCTGCCTTTAATAATGTATTGCAAAACTTATGTTGCATGCATGTCCAATCTTGTATACAAATAAATAAAACTAAAGTATCTGTTTGTAATATTTTGATAACCGCTTTTTTATTATATACATATTTATATATACACGGTATATAAAAAAATTACATTTTTTACAATTTTTGTCTGTCTATTTGTTCCGACTAGTCTCTGGACCGATTTTTACGGGATTTTCATTGGTAGATAGCTGATGCAATAATAGTAACTATAATATATGTTTTTTATAATTATAATGTATTGTACCTCTTTTGTATTTAACGGGCACATTAAAAATGAAAATATATGCGATACAAAATAAAATCGCCGGTTTAAAGTACTTCGTTAGGGTAATAGCCATCTGTAAAGAAAAGATAATGCTTAATTTTAAGGACTGACGGACACAATATGTCCAGTCTCTAAGTATATACATACAAAATCTCACGCCTATTTTCCCAGAGGGGTAGGCAGTGACAATAGGGAATATGCATGTTTTTTTTTGTACTACATTTTTTCTACATAATTATTATAAATTTACAGACCTTGATAGTCAAATGGTTAGTTAGTCGATTAAGAGGCTGCGGGTTTGATTCGGACAAATTAAAATGCTTAAGTCGGAGTCGTGGAGAAATAATGCAGAAAGAGAGAACAGAGAGTGCACCTATGTTTGCACACACTTGAGTACTATAATAGACATCGGCTAAGAGTACATCACCATAAACTTGAAAGATATAATTATGCTATTAAAAAGCGTGAAGATATTGCTTAATGTTTATCCATAGTTACAAAGAGTTAGTTGTTACAACGAGTGTATAATTACTTGTTTTACGCACTGAATATTATTGGGTAATAAATTGTGTGTAAGTTAGATAACAACAAAATTGGCGACCCCAAAAACTAACAACAAACTTTACAAAGTATTTTTGATGTTTATCTGGCAGTACATTAATTATATATGTCAACTGCTTTCTACGTGTGTAGTCCATTTCGTGACAATTTAACAAGCTAAAATTAAAAATTGAAAAACCTCCAATGCAAGCTCTTAATCATACGCCAAAAATTCCTTACATCTTGGAGAGCTGATACTCTTACACTGTTTTACGGACATAAACATCATCATCAACCCATAATGTCCCACTGCTGGGCTCGGGTCTCCTCTCAGGAGAGGGTTAAGGCCATACATCCCCACGCTGGCCAAGTGCGGGTTGGGGACTGGCAAGACAACGTTGTGGCTACGTAATCTTACCGTTGGATGTTTTTAAGCCGCCCGAATGCCTCCAACTAAGCTTCACGACTGTTATCCTATGATAACAACCGGGACCGACTGCTTAACGTGACCTCCGAATCACGGAGACGCTCATGGTAACATGCCACCAGCGGTCACCCATCCAGGTACTGACCGCGCCGTCGTTGCTTGCCCTCGCTGATTGTTTCTAATCACCGAGTGCAACTGGTCTATGAGCCTCTACAAACATAGCTAAAACCCCCGCAAGAAAAACGGCTTTCAAATGAAAAAAACCGTATCGATTTCGGTCCACAGACGGACAGCCATCGACGTCAAACTTATAATGCCCCTGTTCTTGCGTTGGGACTTAAAAATACGAAGTGTTACCACTCCTATTTATCCAGTATCGTAAGAGCGGACCTAAATGGACAAACTTTGCAGAACAACGCCACTGTAAAGAAAATCTCGATACAAACTCTGGCTGTCCAGCGAGGTACAGTAGACCAAACCCTCCTTTGTAAGTAGAAACTTATATCCAGTAGTGGAATATAAAAGGCAAGAAAGTCCTGTATAACTTTCAATCAGTGTAGAAAACTAGTTGGTAAAAGATGAAGTCTTAACCCAAATACCACACTTTGGTTTTATTTGGCTAAACTTTATCTGGTTGTTACAGACAATAAGAAATAACCTTAGCAATATGTTGATTGAAACTTCTTTTCAGTAATAATATTATAAAAAAATGTGGTGTCGTGGGACACCAGGTAGGAACGAAGTTCCTTCGGCTAATGTAGAATCGACACAAATTGCAAAAAAAATCGTGCTAAATATTATGTGGGTTTTCTTGATTTTTCTCTTAAACTTTGCTGATTAGTTTTTATTTAAGTACAAGAAAGTATTTAGGGAATTCAGTATTTTTGAAATAATAAATTACTTAAAATAAAAAAACATCGTAATTTAAATTATCAACTAACTACTCGCTTGTGTATGCGACTGTCGCGCCTGCGCACGTCTCATAACGGTTTTATTCCACGCACTTTTTTCCACGGATTTTCAAAATCCCTATCCCCTCCAAGCCTGCCATAAGGAACTTCGTTCCAATATTATAATCGCCAGTATTTACATTGCATCGCTTTACGCAATATAAATGATGTGCTTATATTGATCATTATTCGTCTCCTCAGTGCGTCTATCAGATACTTTTTTTTTATTGTGGGAGCCCCCTCTGGCTTTATCCAATCTCGTTCTACAAGTACAATTCTAAATTACAATTATTATTTGATAATACAGGATTGTGTAACGTTAAATATTAATAACACCGGAATCGTCTGTCCCTACGAGATTGGAATCGTTACTTATAACAATACATAGTATGCATAGAAAAACTCAAGTTCCAAAACAAATGTTTGCAGATCATACAAACATTGGTCCGAACCGGAAATAGAATCCGAGACTTCAAGTACAGCAGTCGCATGGGCTGCCACTACGCTACCGAGGTAGTTATTAAATCCCAACCAGATCCGATCAACCGTCCTAGAGATATTGAGTTACAAACATACATCCAAACTTTCTCATATATATTAGTCGTTAGATTAATAAATGACCCATAGAAGATAAATGTGACATCAATACATGGAAGTTGTATGATTTTATTATGACTGGAAATAGCTGTAACATTTCACAACAAATTTTTGAGAAAGAAACAGTTAAAATTAGGAAAAATATGTTGCAATTAGCAGCTTCGTAAGTAAAATGTAGATAAATGTTAGTACTTTTAGTCCTCACTTAAAAAGACGGCTATCATAACACTATAATGTATCTTTATGTCCGTTTGTTTGATGATAAGATTGGTAAGCGACTCTGACTAGTAAACTCGTGTCATGNATGTCATGTCCATGGGCGACGGTAACCGCTTACCATAAGGCTGCTCGTTTGCCCCCTCTTCCATAAAAGAACCTACTGGATGAATAGGGGTTATGACATTCTTGATCCGGAGAGTGATGGCGCAGTGATTACGTTAGCGACTTCTATATTTTGAGATCTTGTATTCAATTCCCGGATCGGACTAAATGTTAGTATCATCTGCAAGTATTTGTTTAGGTTTGATTCTTATGTCCGTTTGTTAGGTGATAAGATTGGTAAGCGACACTGACTACTAATGTCATGTCCATGGGCAGCGGTAATCGCATACCATCAGGTGATACGTCCCCCTCTTCTATAAAAAAAGCACACTGGATGAATAGGAGTGATTACACTCCGTATACTTGATCCGAAAAGTGATGGCGCCAGTGGTAACGTGGTTTATGTATTTTGTGGTCCCGAGTCGGACGAAAGTGTTATTGAGTTTTTCTGATTATATAAACACTTAATAACAGCTCGGACTTTGGAAGTTGGGGTCCGAACCCCCGTGCCTCGGAAAGCACGTTAAACTGTGGGTCCTGCGCCTGATCTCTTCCTGATCGTGTCGGTTAACCGTCTCATCGGAATATTCCGATGAGACGGTTAAACGGTCATATGAGAGAGAGGGAACCGAGAGTGCACCTGTGTTTGCAGACACACTTGTGCACTATAATATCTCCTGCGTAGTTGGCTGGTCTCCGTTAAAACTGGCCGCCGTGACCGTAATCGGCTAGGAGAACATCATTTTGAGGTCTCCAATTCGATTCCCGGATCGGACTTAATGTTTGTATGATCTGCAAATATTTGTTTAGGTTTGAGTGTTTTCTATGCATTAATTAGATACTGTAAAGGACCATATTGATATGTATCAAGTGCAAAATGTTTTTAAAGTACTAACCTGCATAAGGATTACTACTGTATTGCATGCAAGCCGTTATTTATCGAAAAATAAAGGAATGGTTATATATATGGAAAATGGTTACTGGACTGCGTAAGAAGGAGGGTTATGTCTTTCAAGTATATGTATGTATATTTCTTTGGCACACCCTACAGTCCAAAGGCTCGTAGTATTTTTATGTAAGTGGTGTCAATAGATTCGTCTTAATCGTGAGAGTGACACTGGGTACATCAAAATAAAATAAAAATATGTTAAAAAAACTTTTTTTAGCAGTTCTTCAATGAATTTAATAAAGATGGCAAATATTGACGCAGTCGGGTATTTTATTACTACTTAGATCTATCTCCTAAGGTTTACAATGTAAGCGCAAAAAAGATTTTTATTACCAACATCACATTAAAAACCTCATAACCACAGGAGTTTGCTCTCGGTGATTAGAAACAATAATCGAGGTAAGCAATAACTGCGCGGTCAGTAACTGGATGGGTAATCGCTGGTGACATGATACCATGAGCGTCTCCGTGATTCGGAGGTCACGTTAAGCAGTCGGTCCCGGTTGTTATCATAGGATAACAGTCGTGAACCTTAGTTGGAGGCCTTTGGGCGGCTTGAAAACATCCAACGGCAAGATTACGTAGCCACAACGTTGTCTTGCCAGTCCCCAACCCGCACTCGGCCGTGTGGGGACGTATGGTCTTAACCCTCTCCTGAAAAGAGACCCGAGACCAGCAGTGGAACATCATGGGTTAATAAAAGATGAATGATGAAAAATTAGAAATCTATAAAATTATCAGTGTATCTCTACTATATTTTGTATGTTTTATACATATAAACCTTTTTCTTGAATCACTCTATCTCTTAAAGAAACCCGCATCAAAATCTGCTGCGCAGTTTTAAAGATTTAAGCGTTTATTGGGACAGACAGATAGCGGAAGCAACTTTGTTTTATACTATGTAGTGATATCAGATGTCGAGTACCCATAATACAAGCTCTGCTTAGTTTGGCAGTAGATGGCATTGTTTATGTTAATTGAAAAGTCCAAATCTCACGATAGCTAGATTGATAATAAGCTATCATTACTAGATTGATACGTTCGCGCTGCGCACATTTAATCTCACAGCTGGCGAGGTGTATATATTTTATTGTACTCTGAGCGAATTCACCTATAATCACCTACAATATCGAATTGGATATAATCTGTAAAGATATTGTAATAAATAAGATAAATAAGTATCATATCCGCTAACTCAATTACCACACCCAAATCGGCCGAATACCACTTGAATACAAAGTGGTTCAAGTTCATGGTATTCGTTGTATAACTTGCTGATTTCACTGTGTCGCAAGCGCATCAATGATATTGGCTGGTGACTGTCAAGATGAAATGTCTGTTTTACATGTCAGGGAATGTCTGAACCGATTATGTTGCTAAATCTTGAAAATGATAGTTTTGTCAGTACTTTAAGGCAAACGAGCAGTCGTATCGCGTGATGCTAAGAAGCAACACCAGAAGCGTCACAAGTGCGTTGCCGGCCCATTAGAGATAGGAGGAGGGGTTGAGGAATGGGCCTCTGGTATTCTCACTCACTTGATGAAACACAGCGCAAGCGCTGTTTCAAAACGGTTTCCTGTGAGGCCATGGTATCACTCTGGTCGAGCCGGCCCATTCATGCCGAAGCGTGAGATGCTTGCTTGCAATGCTTCTTTTTTGTTAATACATACTTATTATACGTAGAAATCATCCAAACTCCGAAACAAATACTTGCAGTTCATACAAACATTTGGCCCGAATCGGGAATCAAACCCGAGACCTCAAAGCACAGCAGTCGCATACGCTACCACTGCGCCACATTTATAAAAATAAATATTTAAAAGAGTAGACATAATATTTAAAATTAAAACCTTTTTTAAATAAATAAGTTGTTGCATTTCGTCGTGTTGACCTCAATGACGGACTGACAAAGCATCTATTTTCTGAGCATTGCACAAATTTTGCTGACGGTAAAATTACAGCTAACAACTGCAATTTGTACATAAACACATAAGTAAATATAAAATTAATAATTTCCATTTGTTACTTGATCCATTTCTGACAAATAAGTGACACGACTGTAGGTTCAGTTCCCTCTTTGTACAAATAATTGACTGGTAGCGGCGCAGTGGTAACGTATACGACTGCTGTGCATGAAGTCCCGGTTTGTTTCCCTGGTCAGACCGATGTTTGTATGATCTGAATATAATTGTTTGAATGTATTTAAAAAAGTATAAATAAATAAATAAATATTTCCGACATCTAACACACAACGCCATCTAGTCCCAAGCTAAGCAGAGCTTTTATTATGGGAACTAGACAATTGATATAATACTTAAATACTTTTTCTTGTAAATACATACATTTCATACATAGATAACACAGAAAGAAATATTTGCAGATCATACTAACATTTGATCCGCCCCGAATCGAACCCGAGACCTCAGGAACAGAAGTCGCATACGCTACCGCTGTGCCACCGAGGCAATCAAATATGTAATATAAATGAATAATAAATGTTATTGCCAAATGGCGTTATTTGTTAGTTGTCCGAAAATATTCATTTATTATTTATTTAAGTAACTGCATATTCATATCACTGGTTTAACTTAAAAACTGTATTCTTATAAATAAAATATTAATTAAAATTTAAATTCATGTTTATTAGCTTTATTTAATTAAAAATAATAAGCTTTATGAAGTAATAAAACGTGTACCTATTTGTTTCGCTATTACTGCTCAGAATCACCTCAAATCAAAGATTTATCAGTAAAAACTAAACATCATTTATCTATAATTTATCCACTACACTACACTTAATTAATTAATAACTATAAATATAGGTATTCCAATACCCGTAACACAGGTATTCCAATACCTATCTCGGGCACTAGTCTCTCACGAATGTTTGTTTCAAATGTATTAAGAATCTACACTGTACTGTATACATCAATGATGAGAAAATTAATAAATAAATAAATAAAAGACATCTCATTCTCTGTTACCCTGAATGTAAAATTATTTCAAAAGTTAACAGAAAATATTATATTATCTGCCTTAGATAGTTCATTTTTAAATAAAAAAAATATATAATGACGTTCCAGTTACTAATGGGAAACTATGTATTACTTATTTTCTTTATGATTAGAAATTGTAAAAGATTAAGAATGTAGGAAAAGGTTTTTATTTTTCTCCAAAAGAAATTTACATTTCACTAACATGAGTATATGTTTTGGTTCTTAACACATTATTTTACATATTATGCACCCTAGCACTCGACAATAAATAACATTTTGATGCTAATGAAATAAAATTAATCTATCTGTACTCAATTGATCTACAAGTGAAGACGAAAATAGGAATATACCTTTGCATAGTTGCTAAGAATGAGGATTCGTGGTCACAGTATCGTTAAAAATTCGAAAATCGTATTAGTTAATACAACCAGTGTGATATAGTAGATGTAAGGAGACCCTGAGGAGAATCATAAAAATTGATATAACCAGTGTGATATACTAGAGCTAAAGACAGGCCTATGTCTAGCAGTGGCCTGGACATAGGCCTTATACAGGCTTCCCTATGTGATTTGTTTGAAGTTGGGATTTTGTGGGCTCACCACCATATTCAGCAGATTATAAAATAAGTGATAGCAGTCATCAATGAATCGCAGATGCGTTGATGATATGATTTTATTGAACAAACATGTATATGTATAATAGCTTCCGCGCTTTCCTGCCGGTACTGAACGGACATTTGATTGCATAATACATTACGTATTGACATTCGTCGCGGCCCCATGATGGTCAACTGTACCAATATAATTTGTACTGATCCAGATTATATATATATATATACGTGGGTTGTTATTAAAAATTTATTGGTAATATCCCCTTATGACTTCGGGTGAACTAGCTTTCAAAACATTTAAAAACGTGGTCGAGACATAACTACAAAATTTTTCGACAGCCTCGTCTGCAGTGCTAAATTTTCGTACACGAAGCATTTGAAAACAATCGCACGTAGCTAAATCTGGTCTGTACAAAAGGTGGGGTGACATTTGTACCCCCGAAGTTGTCAAATAGTCCATGGTTCTAGCAGCTGTGTGAGCGGGCGCGTTATCTTGGTGAAAAAGAATGCCTCAGACGTCGCTCCTTGGGCGGTCGCTATCCAACTCCCCGAAAGCTTGAGGCAGACTAACTTCACGAGTTCGGCTCTGAACGCCCAGGATAAGTCACGCCTCTGGCACCCTCAGAGGGTATTAACGGTCAGAGCCATATGCGGATACCGCACAGTGTCTTCGGAGGCGGCGTGCGCCTTGGCCGGAACACCTTCGTGGGATTTGGAGGCGGAAGTGCTCGACGAAGTTTATCGACGGGTGGCTGAATTCCGGGCGGAGAGTGGCATTCGCCCTCCGCCCGAAGAGGTACGCGAGTGGCGTGAAACCGCCCGTCGAGCCACGATGGCTCATTGGTCTTCGCGGCTGGAGGCTCCACGTGCTGGCACGGGACCCTTCAGTCCAGCAGTGTTAAGATATCAGTTTTTTTTCCAAAATGTGTGTGTTGCAGTTGTCCATTGGCGGCGGTAATCGCGTACTATCAGGCGATACGTCTGCTAGTTTATCCTGTTCCATAAAAAAAATGCGAACCCAGCTCAATATACGAGATAACGAATTGTAAAAGACAATATCGCAAGTCTTATTTTTTGAAAGATTAAACAAAAAAACCCAGGAATCTTTTGCAACGTAGCTCTTCGTAATCTAAATATAAAATTGGGAAAATGTATGATGACTTCTGCTGGTAAAACCAGAGGTCATGTGTAAAGCGTTAATCCAATAGTATACCCACAGTAATAGTGCTAATTGTAGTTGTTTCTTGACCTCGGTGGTATGAAGCAGCTACCTTGTGGTTTCTTCTGTAGTATATACCAATTATAAACCATTGTAAGCGGCCCTGCCTGTTCCTGGAGGTCGTGTTCGACTTATACGCAGAAAAATACAAAAATACTAAATTACATTGTCCGTAGTGTGATGCCATCAACAACATGAATAAAATCATTTGTAATAAAAAAGTTTATTAGTACTGAGCCAACCATAATGGTGCGTTAATACCACAAACACAAGCGTGTAAATGAGATGTTTGGCTTGGCTTGCGTGAGTTTGTGATAGCTTGTTGCTGACCCGACTCGGTGTCAGTTTTTGAACACAGGTCAAAGGAAGCGTGCTGGAGCGTTTTAATTTATGAGCGACTGCCAAGTCTTCGCAGGCGTATAAACATAATATGAGCGTTTGTGAGCGACTGCCAAGTCCTGGCAGGCGTGTAAACATAGCACAAGCGTTTGTGATGGATTGTAGTTTGTGAGCGACTGCCAAATATTCGCAGGCATGTAAACATAGCACAAGGGCAGACTTACGCTGTCGATCACTTCCTCAAAAAAAGAAACCCCACCCCACGGATTAAAAAACATTTAAATGAAAACCTAATGTCTATCAATTGGTATCACACTTCATTTAGCCCTGTTAAGAGTCGACACACGTAATTTATACTCATCACTGGCCGAGTAACCTCTGCGGTTGGTTATATAACTGTTAGGTAACCAGTTCAAATATTTGTGGGCACATACAAGAATGCAACCATTTTTATTCTAGACTTATTTGTTCTAGAGTTATCTATGTATAAATAAATCTTCTGTGCTTGTATTGTGACTAAACTCCTCCTAGAAAGCTAAACAGTTTTTCATGACTTTTTTGTGTCTATTCTTGAAATTTTGAGAATGGTTTAGATTAATAAAAAAGAAATTAATTTAACTCGTGGCGGGTAAAACCGCGTCTAAATCTAGTGATTTTTTTAAAATAATATTAACTAAACTGTCAGCCAAGATACGTAGCCACAACGTATTCTTGCCAGTCCCCAACCCGCATTTGGCCAGCCTGGGGACGTATGGCCTTAACCCTCTCCTGAGAGGATTCCCGAGACCAGCAGTGGAACATTATGGGTTGTTGATGATTATGATGGTAATAAATATCAAAATTGCATAGATCAGAGACCAGTATTCACGTAGTTTGCTTAAATTTAAAACGTCCTAGGTGCAGCATGCACTTTAAAGGAGTTAAATTTCATTTATTTTGACAGTTTCAAAGGATTTATCGGAAAAGTGGGTCATGATTCAAGTTTGTTGATAATACATTACGCATATTATGTTTTTACCTGCAACCGACCTTCAAACCTTCAAGAAGAGCGTACTCCTTCTTAGAAGGCCGGCAACGCACTTGTGACGCCTCTGGTGTTGCGGGTGTCCATGGGCGGCTGTAATCGCTTACCATCAGGCGATACGTCAGCTCGTTTATCACCTATATGTTAAAAAAACGCCGTTGAAAAAATATTCACTTCTAAAATCTATCAGAAACTTTAACTTAATTTGATACGATTTATTAGAATACTACAATAATTAGACCACGATTCGGCAAATGTATTGTAGGGCGCCCTGCGGCACGATGGACCGAGGACTTGAGGAAAGTGGCTGGCGGCGGATAAAGGCGGATTACCCAGGACCGGGATAGTTGGCGTTCTTTGGGGGAGGCTTTCATTCAGCAGTGGACGGCAATAGCCTGAAGAAGAAAAAAATGTAGAATCAAAAATCTATAAAACATTATGTAAATTAAACAAATTGCGACATGTGTTTATCATTTTTAAGTGGTTGAATAATGAGTAATGTTATAATTCTGTTTCTAATTTGCATTTTTATCAAGTTTTATCAACAAAGTTAGCATTAACAAAGCAAAAACAAGTAATGAATTATTAAAAAAAATAAACCTGACTGCCTCAATATAATAAATAAAACATATAAGTTATGTATATATATATTCGTAATCATCGTTAACCATTCTTTATTTTAACACCACGCTCGATGTATTTGGAATATATTTGTTTTTTTAGATTACTTTTTGGCTCCAATAATCCTTAATTTTGTTTTTTTTTTAACTTTCATGTACCCAGTGTCACTGTCACGACTAAGACGTATCTATTAAAACAACTCTAATAAAAATACGACAAGCTGTATAGGCTCTAGGGCGTGCAAAATAAATATACATACATACACCCGAAAAACATAACCCGCAGTCGGGTAAATAAGCATAAATCCATACTTAAAATTAGGCATTAAGTGTATTTTGCTGCTAAATTATATTTATCTAATACTGACCTAATACCGAAACGAATCCAACGATATTTATCAAATTTAATATGCAGGGGTTTCGAGGGCGATCAATCGATCTAGCTAGGATTAATATTTGGAATTTTTTTCGAAAAACGTATCGAGCAAATTTTGGTCATCCAAACACTTTAATTTAATTGAAGAAATTATCAATACTTTTTATTACGATATTACGCTCGCATTATTTATCTACAAGTAATTATTTTATGCAGAGTCAATATGCCAGATGCAACACGCTAACGGCAAGATACGTAGCCACAACGTATTCTTGCCAGTCCCCAACCCGCACTTGGCGACGGATATCCTTAACCCTCTCCTGAGAGGAGACCCGAACCCAGCAGTGGGACATTATGGATTGTCGATGATGATGATGATGGGCATATATTAAGACACTCAAATTTATTTCTCCTTGTTACAGAAAAATGTGTTAGAACATCATACAAGATGGCCGCCATACAACCAAACTCGCCAAACACCGAACAAGAAGCTTCCATCAGAACTGTGCCGGTCGAGAATGAAAACTATTGTGCAGTGTGTGACAGTGTTGATGTAAATATGAACGAAAACTCGGAAAATGTGTCTGAAATATGTAAATTCTATGACGGCAAGAATGTTTTAATAACAGGAGCTACAGGTGAGAATCTTCTCTTTCAGATGTCCAGTTATAGGGCTGGCACGTATTTGGCCATTTTTGTCAGAAGCGCAGAAGTCGTTTTCAGGTCCCTTTGGTTGACAGAGGGGCGTGGAGATTGTAGTAGCATCGTTCCGAGCAAGGGATTGGAGCGTCAGTCGATTTGGTTTGTTTTGATTTGTTGCACTAAGTGTACTATGCGCGAACTTACCCCCACTGCGCTGATATCTGGCTAAGTTACGCGCTCGTGCTTATACACAGATCTAAGACTGTGCTTGAAGTCTCGTGTTCGATTCCCGGATCGGATGAAACATTTGAATGATCTGCAGTTAGTTAATGCCGAGTTTAGGTGTTTTCTATGCATAATATGTATGTATTTACAAAAAAAGTATCGTGAGTACTTACATTACTGAACCACATAGGTCATTATATAAATACTAGATTTTTCTAGCGGCTCTGATAGTATGTATGTCGGTTACCACGGTAAAGAGTAGCCTAGGTCCTTTCTCAAGAATTAAAGTAATTCCATGACAGATTTTATTGAAATTCGTTCAGTAGTTTAAGGGTCAAAGCAGGACAGCCAAACAGATTTAAATCCTTCTAGGATTTCAATCTGTTTGGCTGTAAGGCTAAATAAATATTTTAGGACAAAATTTTTAAATAACTTTAACGAAAATAAGGCATATCGCCAATGAATTTTATTTAAATATTGAAATTTAATATTTAAACTGACAAATTACATTTGAGAATCCAAATCCACATTAATATTATAAACTAGCTGAGCCCCGCGGTACAGATATTGTGTGATATCTTTATAAATTGCAGCCTGTGCGTTATTCTGATGTATAAGCTATATTATTGTAAAGTTTCATTAAAATCAATTTAGTAGTTTTTAAGTGAAAGAGTAACAAACATCTATCCACATTTACAAATTTTCGCGTTTATAATATTTCTACAGATTTAAATCCTTCTAGGATTTAAATCTGTAGAAATATCTGTACATCACACAATATCTGCACGATGTCTGTACCGCGGGGCTCAGCTAGTTTATAATATTAATGTAGATTTGGATTCTCAAATGTAATTTGTCAGTTTAAATATAAAAACTTCAATATTTAAATAAAATTCATTGGCGATATGCCTTATTTTCGTTAAAGTTACTTAAAAATTTTGTCCTAAAATATTTATATAGCTTTATTTCAAGAGAGTAATACAGTTCTATGCCAGTTGTTTGTAACTTGATACTTAGAAGTATTTATACAACGCTAAGTATATGCAGGTAATGTATTTGTATTTACTTAACATTTTAATACTAAGAAACGCATTATGGTGTCACATTCGCAAACTAAAAAGCATAGGTTTCAGAAAATAAATGATGACTGCTGTCCCGGATAATATTTCTGTTCTTTGCACAGTATAAAGTGAAGTCGATTCCACTATTTGTTCGATAAGATCTTTTAAACCAATCAACGGATTTGAATTCAATTAGCAATAGATATAGTTATTCAGTATTCAATACAATTCAATTCAAAATCATTTATTCAATTAAGACACTAAGTGACATTTATGAACGTTAAATTGAAGCTGCAGATAAAAATCATAGATTGACACAAACAGACGCCACAGCATGTACTGGATAGCCAAGATAAATAAGGTGTACTGGTGTACTAAAAGTCTGAAGATATTTATTAAATACTAGTATATGCCCGCGGCTCCGCCCGCGTATATATCGGTTATCGCAGCAAATACTAGTGTAAGTGTCATCCTAATGTATCAGCTATAGTACTGCAAATTTTCATCCAAATCCGTTGAGTAGTTTTTACGTGACAAACATCCATCCATACAAACCTTCGCGATTTATTTATAGCTTATGGAAAACATTCGGCAACGAAGACGCGAGGTCCATAATTTTTGTTCACCCAAAAAGTGCTCAAAGCCACCAGAAATTTTCACTTCAATAAAAGACAAACTTAATATCGCTTTTCTTTGAAGCCGTCATCGATTCTATTGCTCTAGTCGAGCTTGTCTATGTGTGCCCAGGTAGGACTTAGCCACTAATAAACAATTACACATCAACAGCTTTTAACAATCTCTTGTTGGACATAGCCCTTTCGTAGAAATAACTGCCTTTTTTTAAATATTGACTGCACGGTTGGCCAAGTGATGGCCACACCATTTCCTACTGTGCCAAATGTTGTGGGTTCAAATCCAATATGGGACAACACTTTGTATGGTCCATAAATTGTTGTTCCTGGGTGTAGTTTGCGTCCGTTTCATGTATGATTGTAAAGTCCCCGTGACACAGGATGTATATTCCTAATGCGGGAGTTGCCTTTAGATAAAAAGGTAATAGTCTACTATACCACGCTGGCCAGATAGATAAAATAAATAAATAAATATGTTCAGACATTTTTACACACAACGCCATCTAGTCCCAAACTAAGCAGAGCTTGTACTATGGGTACTAGATAACTGATATTAATACTAATATACTTTTTTTTGTAAATACATACATATTATACATAGAAAGCACCCAAACTCCGAAACAAATATATGCAGATCATTCAAACATTTGGTCCGACTCAGGAATCGAACCCAAGACCTCTTGCACAGCAATCGCATTCGCTACCACTGCGCCACAGAGGCAGTCAAAGATGGTCACAGATCTTATTTCAAGTTTTTATTCCCTTTGCAGTACTTTGTATCCTGCGTAGGTATACCTTTAGTATGCTCTGAGGAAACTCTTAGGATAAATAGGAGTGGTGACGCTCTGTGTTAATCCATCATGACCTTGGTAAACAAACAAATAAACAAACAAATCGGGTGGGTTTAATTGCGGTAGAATCTAATTTTATTTTAAGCTTATTTCATGTATTACTTTACAGGTTTTCTCGGCAAAATCTTGGTGGAGAAACTGCTGCGATGTTGTCCAGGGGTGGAGAATTTGTATCTTCTGGTACGGCAGAAAAGGGGGAAAGACATATATACAAGAATGGAAGAGATTTTCGAAGACCCTGTAAGTATACCAATAGCTCATACTAGACAGCAGTTGCAACTTTTCTCTCGTATTTTCTTGCAAAAATATATAAATGTATAGTATTTGTATACATATATCTATATAATATATAAAATACTTGTGTCACAGTTTTAGTGGTTATACTCCTCCGAAACGGTTTGAGCGATTTTGATAAAATTTGATATGTATATTGAGTAGGTATAAGAATAGGTTTATAACTAATATTTACACTCCTAAGTGTTAAGGGTGGTTCACCCCAAAACAAATATTTTTCATTTTTGGACAAATTTTTCTTTGGTCATTTTTTACGGAGTGGAATTAAAAAATACATTTAGTCTATAAATTTTGCCCTCCTATCACCGGCCCCCTATGTATGAATATGGCGGTACAAAGTTCGCCGGGTCAGCTAGTATTATATAAAGTACATGTATAAGTTTACAAGAAATTATGACGTTGTGGATAATACATATTATTATAACTTTTCTCTCTATCCATACTTATATTATTATTGCGAAAGTAACTCTGTCTGTCTTGTTTTCACGGCCAAACGGGCAAACCGCAAACCGAAGGCCTCCAACTAAGCTTCACGACTGTTATCGTATGATAACAACCGGGACCGACTGCTTAACGTGACCTCCGAATCACGGAGACGTTCATGGTAGCATGCCACAAGCGGTCACCTATCCAGGTACTGACCGCGCCGTCGTTGTGTACCCTCGGTGATTGTTTCTTATCACCAAGTGCAACTGGGCTATGAGCGCTTCTTAGTGTATCGACTATTTAAAACTCTCGCATTACGTTCTTGCTCACGACGAACTCTAAAACTACTTTACCCACTATCACGTTTCTTTAAACGTGCATGCCTAAGACAGTATAGTTAACATCACGCTTTAAACAATAGGAGTTAAACATGATTGAAAAAGAAAGTTACGAGGTACAGATAGTTCTATATACGGTGCACATATATTTTACAAACTTTCTACATCACCAAAACGTTGGCTTTTAAAGAACGCCATGCGCACTAAGCTTGCCAATGTAAATGTGTGCATGAAATTTGAAAATAAATAAATAAAATATGCCCTTTTTTGTTTACGTGGTGGAAAATCCCTTTGGATCTCCGGTCCCTCAGGGACTGAGGAGCCAGGTATGTGGTGATTCCACTAAAAACCTCCCAGGAAGCCAGTCTCGGGCACCCCGCTCTGAGGAGGACCCGTACCATGCTATTGCAGGTCCCCCTCAGAATTGACGCCGCGCCTATATAGACTCTATCCGGGGGGAAGCCTTAGCTTACTTCTGCCTATCGTTGGATATCGTATCTGGATGCAGTTTTGCGACCAGGCCGCCCTCCTACCGCTGACCGCAACAATCATTCTGCTGCCAGAGGTCCCCACTCTCTGGCAGCTTACGGTCCTAACGAAGGCTGATCTCGTCGCCTACGTTGTCTACGCTTGGGATCGGCCCTCTCCTGATCCCGAAATAAAATATGCCTACGTTTTAAATTTGAACCAGTAGTTGCAAATACAAGCGCTTTCAAAACAATCACACTCTTCACCTTTGTAATATAAGAATATTATTATAAATGAAATTACTATAGACAAAGGTATATACATTATTTCATACATCAAATAAAACGCACGCGGCACATGTAGTTTCTATATCAGTAAATGATACGTATCTCGATAAACATGCATTTTAACACGCATAGTTTAAAGCTAACGTTATTGTGTGTTAGGCTGTTTATATAAAACGTGTAGCAATGCATATCTTTAGATATAAATGTGTGTGTGACCTAGATTAGTGTTAAATGATTCTGCTTTTTCAAAAAAATACTACCTATACTTATATTGTAAAGCTAAATAGTTTTTTGTTCTTATCTTAGCAAGTACTGCACTAGTTTAAGAAATTTTGTCATCGTTAGATAGCCCAGGTTCGATGAAGGCTGGATACTTGGAATGTACCTCTTTCGTGAGGTACGGCAGGGGAATTCAGAAGCCGCTAATTCGTTCCAGGAGTTCCTCCCGACTGCCGAGGTAGGCCGTTGCGGGGTTTAGTGGGTAGACCGATTCGTCGGGTCCCACACACGCCCTTCGTGTTCCCCCCACAACGGAGGATACGGTGCATAAAGATTCCTCGCGTAAAAAAAAAGGTTCGATGAAGGCTATAGGCTATAAATCATCAGGAGGAAGGTGTGTACGTATAATACATGCATATTATAGTGGTTAAAGTCCGAGGATTTCAAATACTTTCGTGCGAAGACGGGGTGCGTTGCGAGTTGTAGATAAACTATTCACCAGAAACAGGAAATCTGTCGCGTTAATTACTCAATTATTAGTCCTGTACAGGAACTCGCGACCTCCAGATGAACCGTCAGGGTCAGTAACCACTTGATCATCGACCCATTGCTCATATAATAATTGTCAGCTAAAAATAAAACTATAAACCATATTTAAACTTTAACCTCTAGAATAAAATATCTCGCAAAATAAATGGACATATATACTTTATGACTTTAAAATTAAAGGATTACTAGCTAAGCTGCACGGCGTTACCTGCGGTTATATTGTATTTTCGAAATAATAAGTAAAAAAAAATAGAAAAAGTTACTTCTTAAATAGTCAGCAATCTGCCAAAGTTCCGTCAAAAACGGTCAGTTAATTCAGAACCTATTCCTTCATCGTATGGCCTGAACCCTCTCCTGAGAGGAGACCCGAGCCCAGCAGTGGGGAATTATGGGTTGTTGATGATGGTGATGATTTCTTAAATTAATCGGAACAAATTTTAAATATGTTTTTGATGTAAGTACTGTAAATAAGTACTTTCATACGCATTTAATGAAAAGCTGTTAATTTGAAATTCATTCAAAATTTTTCGTTTCGGAAACTAACACACAATGCCATCTAGTCTCGAGCTAAGCAGAGCTTGTGTTATGGGTACTAGGCAACTGTATAAACACATATATACTTTTTTAATCATTATAAACAGACATTTCAATTTTATATACTTGCATACAATGCCATCTAGTCCCGAGCTAAGCAGAGCTTGTGTTATGGGTACTAGGCAACTGTATAAATACGTATATACTTTTTTAATAATTACAAACAGACACTTCATATATCTACCCATTATTTACTTGCATATATCTAACCTTCCAATATCAAGTACCCTTAAAATGGTTTTTTACATACTCCAGTGTTTATTGTGACCTTTACCTTTCTGAGACCGCCTAGATGTCGATTGAAGAAGATGCGTTTCGCCTTATAAGTACTCTTAATAACCTACAGACAGTTTTAAGGCCGAAAAATGGTTAATTACAATGTAAACGACATGTTAAGACAATATATTCCGCTTTTAACCTTATAGTGATATTCTCATCCGATTGCCTGAAGTATGTGTGTAGGTATGTATGTTTATTGTTTTGGAATGATGACTAGTAAAAATAAGTTGATGGATTTTGGCTCGGGAGGAGCGATCAAAACATGGAACTCTACCATCGCACGTGTTTTCCTCCGGGTCCTTTAAGCGGCTGTCTAAAAAGATCTAACTAGGCCGTTATGGTGTGGGTCATCATGCTGCCCTCATTCGCATTGCGGTTTGTGACCACAACTCTTGCATTCTATCAGGCAGAGTAGTAATTTTAGTACCTTTTCATGTCAATGATCATTTTAATAATATTTCTTTCTGGTTGAAAAATTCGACTGTTTATTTATATAGTTTTTTATTTAATATTAGACCTTCGTCCTTATAAAGAAACGTTTTTTTAAGTGTTTTAGATGCTTTTATTGATATTGTAATGCACCAATCATATTCTCATCTAGGACTAAGCGCTATCACAAATCGTTATCTATCTCAATGTCAAATTTAATCTCAATCGATTCAGCTGTTTCTGACGTGATTAAACAACAAACATCTATATTTTACTCATTTAGGTATATTGATATAAGCATTATATTGAAGTGTAATTCTCAAGTACTGCAAATAAGAATAATACCGAAGTGCAATTCTGAAATACTGCATATAAATAATACTTAAATCCAATCAAACATTATTCAGAATTTTGCAATATTTGTTGACCAATTACCAATGACCTTTACTTTATTATGAGGTTTTATATACAACAGGGGTCAAGATATAACGTTCATTTATTTACCCGATCAAAATAATAGCTAGGTACTTCAATTTTAACTCCTTGACTCATTCTTCACAAATAACAAATGTGTTTCAGGGCTGTCATCTTTTGCTCTAAGGTTAAGTACCTGGATGACCAAGTGTTGCTCGGTATTTATAATGAGATATTTTTTTTGGTACAATATATCGCCCCGAAACCCCTGCATACTAAATATCATAAAAATCTTTGGAGCCGTTTCCGAGATTCAGATTATATATATACAAGAATTGTTCGTTTAAAGTTTAGATATTATATTTGTTGATATACCATTAATTTATATAAAAATATTTAGAACTGTAATTAATATGTATAATTTTTGTTTCGTTATGATTTATTTTTAACCTCCGATGCATAAAAAGGGGTGTTATAAGTTTGACGTCGATGTCTATGTGTGTGTCTGTCTATCTGTGGCATCGTAACTCTCAAACGGTGCGATTTCGATGTGGTTTTTTTTCATTTGAAAGTCAGTTTCCTTGCGGTGGTTCTAGCTATGTTTACAGCAGCCGTGTGAGATTGTCAGCATTTTTCCGAAATGATATCATACATTTTTGGCGTACAATTACTCGACTAAGTGCTTGTGAAGGGGGTATTTAAATTTATTAATTCATCTTGTTTCTACACGTGTGAGATCTATCTGGTGTTCAATTCCCGGGTCAAGCCAAAAGTGTTGTTAGGTTTTTATAACAGCTCGGAGTACGGGACGGAAATTTGACAGAGTGTGAGAGCACGTTAGGTTGTCGTTCCTGATAAGGAACACACTCTATAGCTATGGAAATCTTTATTACAATTATTTTTTATGGTATAGGGGGCAAACGAGCAGACATATCGCTTATGTCTATATATATATATCGCCATATTGATGGTAAGCAATTACCCTGTACCCCTGCAACACCAGGCGCATCATAAGTGCGTTGCCGGCCTTTGGGGGATGGGGAGGGGGATGCGGCAGGGGTTGGGGTATAAGCCTCTGATATCCTTACTTACTCGCGTGAAACACAGCGGAAGCATTGTTTCACACCGGTTTTTTGTGATACTATGGTATCACTCTAGTCAGGCCACGATGAAATCTCTCGAATGGCTGGACCGATTTCAACGGGACTTTCATTGGCAGATAGCTGACAAGAAACGAGAGTAACACAAACAAACAAACAAACAACAACCCGTAATGTCCCACTGCTGGGCTCGGGTCTCCTCTCAGGAGAGGGTTAAGGCCATACGTCCCCACGCTGGCTAAGTGCGGGTTGGGGACTGGCAAGAATACTTGTGGCTACGTAAATCTTGCCGTTGGATGTTTTTAGGCCGCCCGAAGGCCTCCAACTAAGCTTCACGACTGTTATCGTATGATAAGAACCGGAACCGACTGCTTAACGTGACCTTCGAATCACGGAGACGCTCATGGTCTCCGAGTAATACAGCGAGGCTCATCTACTACCAAATACAAATTGAATTCGTGACCTCAACTTTGAAGGTAGTCTTCGGTAGACCTTACCACAGATTCATTTGAAATCCACAATGCACTTACTTGTCATGTGTTTGTAAATCCTTTAGTCAATAATATTGTAGTGTATAGAAAAACAAACGGGCCAAGGTATGTTTACAAAGGACAGTTTTGTTGAAACAACCAATATTTGTTTACGTTGCAATCGAAAAACTCAAACAATGACATATAACATCGTTCTTAGGGTATTTTATTTTAAATAAAAAAACAGATTTCTTGTAAATATAAATGTACAGTTTTGTGTTTTTGGTTTTTGTTGTTGGTTTTGTTGGTCTATCGGTTGACGTTAGAGATGTTCATGTAAAACAAATATCGATATTTTTTTCGGTATAATAAATCGTAGTGTTCTATCGATACTTTCCGATATAATGTCCAAACATATGGATTTTTCGATATATCATATGTAATTAGCTTGTATTATATAGCTTGTGACACCTCTGGTATTAGGGGTGTCCATGGGCGGCGGTAATCGTTTACCACCAGGCGATACGTTTCCTCGTAAGCCCTCCTATACCAAAAAAAGAAAAAAATAACTATTCTTACAATATTAGATAGGGTTCAGGTTAATATGAGTAAAATCGGCTAGGAGGAAGAAGAGAATCAACTTTATTTATTAAAAATAAACCTTTATTATTAAAAATTATATTAATAGAATATTGGGATTTATATTTGTTGGTGGGATTTATAAATCCCAATATTTATTCTCTAGACCTTGCAAAAACAAAATTTTATTCACTCTATTGGCTTGCAGTCCACTTTTCTGTTAAGGTAGAAAAAGGTCCTTTTGAAAATAGTCTAGTCTAGAACTAGCCTCCATTGTTAAATATTTAAATGCTATATTGTATAACTTTGGGAACGTTATAATCTGCCCACACTTCTAATGGGTTTTCATTAAATCTACTTACTGGAGCCTTCAAATAAAGCGATAACTCATCTGATGGACTTTCGCCTGTTTTATCTGTTTTCCAAATCCGGAGGACCAGTTTATNATTTGATTAGTGGGAGAGCCACGCTTCGGCATGAATGGGCCGGCTTGACCGGAGTGATACCACGGCCTCACAGAAAACCGGTGTGAAACAGCGCTTACGCTGTGTTTCATCGAGTGAGTGAGGATACCGGAGGTCCATACCCCAATCCAACGCCCCCTATCCCCCTCACCATCCCCCTTCCCCCCAGGCCGCCATAGTGTGGGTCACCATGCTGCATTGTTCTTTTCCGCATTGAGGATGGTGACCACCACTCTTGGATTCTGCTCATGCTTTCCATCAGGCAGGGCAGAGTCATTTTGGCAGCTTAAATATATATAAAAAAAAGACCAGTTTATGGTGATCACTCCAGAAGCTATAATCCAACCGGCTAATTTCATCGGAATTGTCAGAGTCACATTCTGTAGCAGTTCAAGCGACAAGCAAGCGCCCACAGACACAGATTATAGTTTATAGAGTCACCGAGTACACTTAGTATTTCTGCCGCTGTATTCCGTCTTTGCTAAAGCTTGTGTGTCAGTAACTCGGGATTTTACTTTATATTTTTTTCTCAAATTTCCATCCAACGGTAAAAAAATGAATCAATATAAAAAAGGAATGGAATGTGATTTTAATGTCTAACGGTATTTGGTATATCGAATGTACATATCGATACTAGGTGATTCGATAATATCAGATTGATGAGATATATTTTATCGATTTATATCGTGCACTCCTAGTTGACGTATGCAACTAGCGATCAAGTGGTGTCGAGTTCGAATCCCGGGTCGGGTCAAAAGTGCTTAATAACGGCTAAGAGTTTGGAAGATGGGGTCTGAACCCCGTGCCACAGAAGCACATAAAGCTGTCGGTCTTGCACCTGATTTCTCCCCGATCGTGTCGGTTAACCGTCCCATCGGGTTATGAGAGGGAGGGAACAGAGAGTGCACCTGTGTATGCGCAAACTCTAGTGCACTATGATACATCTCCTACGTAGTTGGCTGGTCTCTGTCGAGACTGACCATCGTGGCCGAGATCGGCCAGGAGAACATCACTTGCTCTTGCACGCGGCTCTGTCCCTGGGTATGTAATTTATCGCGGTAAATGTGTAGCCTATGTCTTCAAGAGTCAAAGTATCTTCAGAGTAAGTTTTATTAAAATCGATGCAGTAGTTTTGCCGTCAAAACGTAGCACACAGAGAGAGTTACTTTCGAATTCATAATACTAGTATAGATACGGATTTTTGGTCATCTGAGACTTAACACCATCTAGCTTAAAACTGATCAAAACTTATGCTGTTTAAATTACTTTGGCTGAGAGGATACCTCCATACGTTTTTTTGTAAATTCAGATATATTACATATAGAAAATAAAGTTTTTGCAAATCATAAAACATTTAGTTTGACTTGGATTTCGAACCCGAGGCCTCAGCACATCAGTCTATATACTAAAACTGTACCACTGAGGCAGACGATAGAATGAAATAGTTTGTCCATTAATTTCTTTTTATTGAAACAGTAAATTCAAATTCAAAATACTTAATGAAGACACTAAGTGAAATTTATGAACGTTAAATTGAAGCTACAGTTAAAAATCATAGATCGACTCAAGCAGACGCCAGAACATGAACTGGATAGTCAAGATAAATTAGGTGAAAACACCAAAATCGACTCCCCGTTTCAACTTCCACTTGCCAAACTGTGTAGGGCCTTATGAGAAGAATACTGGCAAAGAAACTCATGGCCACTCTTTTTAAACGTCAGGTATTCAGGTACGATAGAGTTAGTATAACATGGAAGGTAAACAGTAGGAACAACCTTTCAGTAACTAAAAACCAAATCGCTAATGAACTTCTTATTTTGTAATCATCATCATCATCATCAACAACCCATAATCTCCCACTGCTGGGCTCGGGTCTCCTCTCAGGGGAGGGTTAATGCCATACGTCCCCACGCTGGCCAAGTGCGGGTTTGGGACTTGCAAGAATACGTTGTGGCTACGTATCTTGTCGTTGGATGGTTTTAAGGCCCGAAGGCCTCCAACACATTTGTAATAAAGAGTATAAAATAACTTCCTTGTTATTTGGTTTGTTACTACACTAGCTGCGTCCAGTGGTGTTACCCGCGGTTGGTGTTCCACGGGGCGTAGTTATTTATACATATAAACCTAGCTCTTGAATAACTCTATCTATTGCCAAAAACTACATTGAAATGCGTTAAAAGATCTATGAGGACAGACAGCGGTAACGATTTCATTTTATATATGTAAAAATTGTCGATATTTACACAGTAAACTATGATAATTTTAGTTCTAATTACGTATCGGAGGGCAAGCCTGGTTATCAGGACCTTAGACATTGAAAATAGTAGCATATGTTACAGTAATGCAACGTACTATGTGAAATAGTACGTTGCATTACTCTCTATCACCATGGGAGGGCCACGCTTCGGCATCCATGGGCCGGCTCGACCTGAGTGATACCACAGTCTCACAGAAAACCGGTGTGAAACAGCCCCTGCGCTGTGTTTCACCGAGTAAGTGAGGATACCGGAGGCCCACTTTTCTTTTTACTTGTGTAAACCTCCTCGGTCTTTCACCCCACCGGGGTTTGCGGCGGGGCGGTGTGTCGAATCGAACCGACTAAAGCCACACGGTGTGCCACTACGCCTGAGACGGGAGAGATCCGGGAACCGCTTTCTTACGCCATCCGGACCCCTCCCAGCGCTTGCCCGCACCGAAGCGGGCACCGTCTCTAGATATTAAATCCTCTCAATTTAGGCGACGTACGGCACACGCGTAACGTCGCCCCCTCGCGACTGGCCTGTGAAGCGGATGCAGAAAAACCTGTCCCGCCCATCTACACCCAGGACGGCATGAGGCGCTGAAAGGCACGCCTCCGCCGCCCGGTTCGCCGGCGGTGGATCGTGTCCGAGTGGAGATCCTCCTCCCGGGCCTTCTCCGCCGCCTCCTTCTGCGGGATGACTTCCTCGCAGAAGGTCGAGANCCTGTCCCGCCCATCTACGGCTACACCCAGGACGGCATGAGGCGCTGAAAGGCATGCCTCCGCCGCCCGGGTCGCCGGCGGTGGATCGTGTCCGAGTGGAGATCCTCCTCCCGGGCCTTCTCCGCCGCCTCCTTCTGCGGGATGACTTCCTCGCAGAAGGTCGAGACCGCGGTAAAACTGCTTTCACCGCCGGCTATGGAGCGAACGACGGCCGACATTGAGAGATCTCCTCCGTGGATACCGGAGGCCTATAATCCAATCCGTCCCCTCATCCCCCTCCCCATCCCCCAAGGCCGGCAACGCACTTGTGACGCTTCTGGTGTTGCGGGTGTCCATGGGCGGCGGTAATCGCTTACCATTAGGCGATAAGTCTGCATATTTGCCTCCTATTTCATAAAAAAAAGAAATTGTTATGGCGAATACATGAGCTCTGCGTGTAATGGTACAATTTCAAGGAAAGAATTCAAAATGGTACGTCGTTTAATATTTTAATGTATTTTGGTTTTCCAGGTGTTTAGCCGGTTAAAAGAAGAAGTTCCAAAGTTCCGTCACAAGGTGGTCGTGGTGCCAGCAGACTGTGAAGCAGCCGGTCTTGGACTGACGCTCACAGACAGACAGATGTTGACCGAAAAGGTACGTCCCAGGGCCTTATTTTTACCTGACTACATGACGATGATGATGTTCTCCTAGCCGATTTCGGCCACGTTGGCTTGTCTCAATGGAGACCTGCCAACTACGCAGGAGATATTATAGTGTACTAGTGTGTGCGCAAACACAGGCGCACTCTCTGTTCCCTCTCTCTCATATTCCGATGTGACGGTTAACCGACACGACCGGGGAGAGATTAGGCGCAGAACCGACAGCTTTACGTGCTCTCCTAGGTACGGGGGTTCAGACCCCAACTTCCAAACTCAGCGTTGTTATTAAATAAATAAATAAATATTTCGGATCTAACACACATCGCCAAAAGTGTAATAAGTATTTCTATAATCAGACAAACACAATAACACTTTTGGCCCGACCCGGGGTTTAAACCCGAGACCTCATGATTGGCAGTTGCATACATCAACCGCTAGACCAATGAGGCAGTATAGCTGTATATTTATACATACAGCAGTCATAGCGTCATTTCCCGATACAACACCGAACAGTCTGTAAAATTTTGCGCGGGCAATCTTCACATATTCACATTTTGAACTCACACACAAAAATAATTACCTGTCACCACGAACTCACAGATAACAATTAAAACAAAACATTGAAAATTCCACAAACACAAATACATTCTGTTTCGTAACATTGTAATACGTGGGCGCATTTGCTGTATGACTACTTCCTTCTACTTTGTAGTTCTATACCCGACTATGGTCAAGCCAAAAGAAAGTTTAATAGTTTTGGCAGTCTATGTAGAGTCCATTCGCTTGGATACAGTCACAATGCCACAAAATCAAAGGACCCGCCTGCAACGTACACCTACAAGCAAGATGCGGGGAACACCAGATTGGTTGTTGGGAGAGGATTTGCGTTAGCCTAATGGGATTAATCTCGCCCACACGCCTAGCACTGTAACTCTTGTACTCCAGGATCAACAGCGGTGACCAACGAACACACCGAGCTATGACACTCGGGAAGTCACAGGAAAAATTAAGGTGTCTTGGAACCCGCAGCGTATGCAGCTGCTGTGTTTTGAGGTCTTGGGTTTGGGTGTTTTCTATGTAAAATATGCATGTATTTACAAAAAAGGATAAATGTATTTATATCAGTTGTTTAGTACCTATAACACAGCCTCTGCTTAGCTTTTGCGAAAAGAAATGATGGCAGTGATTAACCTGTTTGGTAAATCAGCGGTCATAGGTACAAATACAACTCGGGTCAAATAGTTGTATGAATGTTCTGTTAAGGGTATAATTTATATTGTTACGTGTTAGGGTTAATCAATCTATATTCGACGTTAAGTATATTCAAGAAAGGTTCATTTTTCTGTNAGGGGTTCAGACCCCAACTTCCAAACTCAGCGTTGTTATTAAATAAATAAATAAATATTTCGGATCTAACACACATCGCCAAAAGTGTAATAAGTATTTCTATAATCAGACAAACACAATAACACTTTTGGCCCGACCCGGGGTTGAAACCCGAGACCTCATGATTGGCAGTTGCATACATCAACCGCTAGACCAATGAGGCAGTATAGCTGTATATTTATACATACAGCAGTCATAGCGTCATTTCCCGATACAATACCGAACAGTCTGTAAAATTTTGCGCGGGAAATGTTCACACATTCACACTTTGAACTCACACACAAAAATAATCACCTGTCACCACGAACTCACAGATAACAATTAAAACAAAACATTGGAAATTCCACACACCAATATTTCTTATGGTCTTGGGTTTGGGTGTTTTCTTTGTAAAATATGCATGTATTTACAAAAAAGTATAAATGTATTTACATCAGTTGTTTAGTACCTATAACACAGCCTCGGCTTAGCTTGGGACTAGATGGTGTTGTGTGTTATATGTCCGAAATATTATTATAAACAAATCAAAAGAACTGGAAGAGTTGGAAATATAATAAGTCCACTTCCGTCCTCGGCAGCATTTGGGGAGGCCCAAGTCAAGAATCGACATCTTTCGACTGAAATCCGCCGATGCATGTAATTGTGCATAAAGTAATAAATAATAATAATAAATAAAAAAATATAAAATAAAAACACACAACGCCTTCTAGTCCCAAGCTAAGTAGAGCTTGTATTATGCATACTAGACAACTGATATAATTTCTTTTTGTATGTATTAATACTTATTATACATAGAAAACACCCAAACTCCGAAACAAATATTTGCAGATCATACAAACATTTGCTCCGACCCGGGAATCGAACCCGAGACCTCAATCACAGCAGTCGCATATACTACCATTGCGAAAAAAAATTTTGACAGTGATTAGCCTGTTTGGTAAATCAGCGGTCATAGTTACAAATACAACTCGGGTCAAATAGTTGTATGAATGTTCTGTTAAGGGTATAATTTATATTGTTACGTGTTAGGGTTAATCAATCTATATTCGACGTTAAGTATATTCAAGAAAGGTTCATTTTTCTGTGCCGCAGTATGTTGTAATAAGAAATCAACAGGAACTTTCACGGTTATACCGTTTGTCAAATGTTTTCCCGAACATTCTTCGAAACAATATATTATAAACATCTCATTAACAATAATAAGGTCTGTATACCTTCGTATATGGTGTGGCCCATTATGGGTGGGACATTATGGGTTCTTGATGTATACTTTCGAAACAGATCGCTGAGTATGAGAGACAAAACAAAACTTTAATTTATCAAATTCTTTCCAGGTAAACATAATCTTCCATTCAGCTGCGACAGTGAAGTTTGATGAGCACCTCAGAGCGGCTTTAGTAACCAACGTCAGAGCACCCCTGCATCTCCTTAGACTGGCTAGGGATATGAAGAAACTAGATGTGAGTAAGCTTTAAGGGTAGAAATGTATAATTAGGTACAACTGATATAGTAGAATTGACTATGACGCCATCTCAGATATCATTTTTGATGGTTCAGTATTGCCCGTTAGTCAAACAGCCAAAGACCTTGGTCTGTACATTGACACAACCCTGAATTGGCAAACTCAGGTAACCAGGGTCAGTCAAAAGATCACGAATATTCTGCGTGGCCTCTATCGACTAAAAAATTTTCTCCCGATAAAAACCAAGACTATGCTAGTGCAGACGTTAATTTTCCCAGTGATAGACTATGGTGATGTGTGTTACCTCGACCTGAATGCAGATCTCCTCAATAAACTGGACCGGCTTCTCAATAATTGCATTCGATTCATATTCAACTTACGAAAATATGACCATGTATCCGCTTATCGGATGGAGCTGTCATGGTTACCTATAAGAAACCGCCGCAATTTACGGGCGTTGACAACGTTGCACTCTCTTCTTCACTCTCCTCACTCACCCACTTACCTAACATCCCTCTTACAATATCTCTGCTCTAACCATGACAGACATCTTCGCTCCACCGATAATCTCCTCCTTCTTTGTCCTTCACATTCCTCTCGAATTATTCATTCTTCCTTCACCGTACAAGCTGTAAATCTCTGGAACGCCCTACCCTTAGATATTAGATCGTGTACCAGCCGAATAAACTTCAAGATTGGAGTGCGCAATCATTATCGAGATTTGTTGACGAAGTCATCGGCATAATTTATCTGTCCATTTATCATTGCATATGTATGCATGAATTTTACCCATGTCTTATGCGAATATGTGTATATGTATGTGTGTATTTATGTGTGTAGGTATGTATATATATCTATATGTATATGTATATGTTTGTATAAGTATATATTGGGTGTATGTATATGTGTGTGTATGTATTTATGACATTTATGTTATATAATGATATCTTCATGTACCTTGAACAACCTTGTACAATTTGAACAATAATTTTCACTTGCTTCAAAAATACACCTACTACACGTAGCTCTGCACCACCTAAAGGTTGACTGGAAGATAATGCCCATGGCATTAAGTCCGCCTTTTGCAATGTAATTGCATGAAGATTAAATAAATAAATAAATATAGCAAATTCATTGATATTTGTAATGATGTAAAATTGGATAGTTAATAAATATTATTATTATTATTAACTAGTGGCTTGAGGGGTCAATACCCTGCTTTATGTTGATTCCGTGTGGTAAAGAATTAAGGATATGTAAGAGTGGGTCACAAAACTCCACTTGAGTCAAGATATGTTATCTATTAGTTGATATTATTGTTATTTATCAATATTTATTTTTAATTATTTAATCATCCACGCTAGGTGTTACTATTACTTTATATAATATATATAAATAATTGTTTTTCCTATCAACTTTTAACACACCAAGCATTATACTTTTTTTTCCCCTGCGGAAATCCCATCGGATACCAACTCCTGGTGGCATGTCGGACACGAACTGACCAAAACCATACGCCATCGCGGGTTCTAGGAGTCGGGGAACCAGGTACACCCTAGGAAGGAAATTTTGGAACCCCGACGTACCTCGGGCCACCTACGATTTCTAGATGCCCCACTCATGTGTGGAAACCCCGATGTTTCCGTTGCTGCCCCAAAAGGCAGGGCGCGAGAGCTACGAAGCGCGTGCACCCTCCACCCGAACCTGCTTCTGCAAGGGCGACAGATGGCCACATCTGTCATCCCCAGGCTTGCGCTTATCTCCGTCGCCAGAATACTATACTTTCCACGTCTTTCTTTCCATCCCATGGTTACCTGAAATTAACTTTGGGCAATAAGGCAGTCAATTGTACCTCCTAGTTTTGGGTTACTGGCACTGATGACTTTCACTGGCAAATAGCTGATGATAAAAGGAGCAACTTATGCTACATTTTAGACAAGCTTCGCCCCGCGGAATAACCGCGGTACGGCAAAAAACGCGGCTAACATCACGGGGTTCAGCTAGTAACATAATAATACGCAATTTAAAATGATAACAATTTTTTTTTTCTAAATAAATCAATTCGCAACATTTATGGCCCTGAAAATGAGAAAACGACACCCCTTCAAAGGTCTTAAATATGTGTATTTAAGTAAATAAATTTGAACTCTATCTTCAGGTTCTAATGCACATATCAACAGCATACTCCAACTCACATTTACCACTAATTGAAGAGCGGTTCTACCCTTGCGAAGCTGACTGCGAACAACTACATGAGATGGTCGATAAACTATCGGACAGCGAGATTAACGACATGTTACCTACGTGAGCATGACAACAATATACTAAGTTAATCTGATCCACTTATCTCTATCTGCGTCTCTTTTATATCTGTTTTAATTTCTTTCAGCATATTAGGACCTTGGCCAAACACATACACATTCACAAAAGCATTAGCTGAGAAGGAACTTCGGATAAACGCAGGTGGCATGCCTATTGGTATATTTAGACCGGCTATAGGTAAGAAAGAAAATCATTAGCTTATCATCATCACTAACTCAACATAAAAATCAAATATTTGGTGCTTCCCGGTTTGGAAAAGATGTCTGCCTATTTTGACTTCAATTTGTCTCCCGCTCGGCGCTCATAGCCCAGTTGCACTCGGTGATTAGAAACAATCACCGCGAGTAAGCAACGACGGCACCGTCGGTACCTGGATGGGTGACCGCAGGTGGCATGTTACCATGAGCGTCTCCATGATTCGAAGGTCACGTTATGCAGTCGGTCCCGGCTGTTATCATAGGATAACAGTCGTGAAGCTTAGTTAACGGCAAGATTATACGTAGCCACAACGTATTCTTGCCAGTCCCCAACCCGCACTTGGCCAGCGTGGGGACGTATGGCCTTAACCCTCTCCTGAGAGGAGACTCGAGCCCAGCAGTGGACCCTTATGGGTTGTTGATTGAGTGCCAGAGGCGCCACCAAAAGTGAGATTTACAATACTATTACACAGGATGCGTTTATATTATTAAGTAGTCATTAGCTAAAATTGTTAATCTAAAGTTTGGTAAAATGTTAACAAATTATTATTATTATTATAGATATAATGTATTTTAAAAATCACTTTACAAAATATTTCAGTAATATCAACGGCAAAAGAACCTATCAAAGGCTGGTTGGATAACATGTACGGGCCCACGGGTATCGCTGTCGGCAGTGGTAAGGAGCAGTGGATGATATTTTGATTTAAATCCTACTAATTAATATTAAAAGCGCGAAAGTTTGTATGGATGGATGTCTGTTACTCTTTCACGTAAAAACTACTCAACGGATTTGGATGAAACTTTACAGTAATAAAGCATATACATCAGAATAACACATAGGCTACTATTTGCCGCGATAACCGACATATACGCGGGCGAAGACGCGGGCATAAACTGGTATTATAAACGCGAAAATTTGTAAGTATGGATGGATGTTTTTATACTCGTTCACTTAGAAACTACTGAATGGATTTTAATGAAACTTTACAATAATATAGCTGATACATCAGAATAACACGTAGCCTAGAATTTATTAAGATATTGTATGAATTATTCAAAATATTAAATAAGTAAATGCGCAGACGAAGTCGTGAGCACCACCTAACTAATAAATATTTCGGTTACTAACACACATCACCATCTAGTCTCCAACAACTGGTATAATACCTAAATACGCTTTATTTGTAAATACATACATATTATACTTAGAAAACACCCAAACTCCGAAACAAATATTTGTAGATCATACAAACATTTGGTCCGACATTTAACTGACTTATGTAATCGAATTTCTTAGGTAGCTCTGGACTTGTTTTATGTCAATTCTAAAAGTCAATTAAGTCTCTACTTTTGTTATGTTTCTCTTTCTCTTTCAACGTTGTATTTCATTTATTGGCTTACAACTTTATGTACTTAATAAGTACATCGGCGGACTTAATGCCCTAAGTTCTCTATCAGTCGATTGGAGTTGTAGAGATTTAGTAAGGTAGGTTCATCGAGGTTATACTTTTCCAAAACAAGATACAAGCCAAAATTAAAACAACCCTTTAATTGAGTAATCATACGCCAAACATGCCTTACATCATTTTGGAAAAGATCCAATACTCTTATACTACTGACCTGATAACCAAACATAGCTAAAAACCACCGTAAGGAAACTGGCTTTCAATTGAAATAAACCGCATCAAAATCGGTCCTTCCGTTTGAGGACTACGACGCAACAGACTGATACACACACACAGAACTTATAACACCCCTCTTTTGCGTCGGGGGTTAAACATTTACATTAACTAAGAATTAATACATATAAACATATAAATACATATATACTCATACATCGCCAACTATAGACAATAGATTATAATTTATGTAGGCATTTTTTTTGTTGCCATTTTGTTTTCTTTTCTCATGTATATTCAACAGAAAGAAAGAAGTTTGCTGTACCATAACATTTCGCTAATTTTTGCACCAATTGGGCAATATTTTCAAATAAACACATATATTTCTAAATAAGTACGTGCATATTTGGATTTATCAAACTTTTGATGACGATATCCAGACGTGCAGCTAGCTACATGCTACATTTAATGACAAAGCATTATGGCTAACGACAATGAACCTTACCGAAATAAACTTAAGTTCGAATATGGATTGATTGTCGTACGTTTGGCTTGGCTAGGCGTTTAAAGAGTGTAACAAATAAACTCTTCTTTGTAATTGGGGGCAAACGAGCAGACGTATCGCCTGATGGTAAGCGATTACTTTCGCCCATGGACACCTGCAGCACCAGAGGCGTCAAGTGCATTGCCGGCCTTTGGGGGATTAGGGAGGAGTTGGAGTATGGGCCTCATGTTTATTCACGCATTCGGCGAAACACAGCACAGACAGTGTACGTACGGACTCCGCTCGAGCCGGCTCATTCGTGCGGAACTTTGGCTATCCCACGGTCAGTAATATCACTGGCTTAAGAGGAGCTGATGCATTCTTTTCACTCCACAGCCACTGGTATCCTCAGAACTCTTCAATGTGATGAGCAAATGTCAGCAGACATCGTTCCAGTAGACTCCGTGGTGAACTGTCTCATAGTAGCGGCTTGCAGTGTGCACAACGCCTATAAAGAAAGGTGAGATTTGCATATTTCCCAGTGGTTTTAGTGGAAACATCAGACTCCTGGCTTTTGGATCACCATGATCACGCCTCTCAGGAGCTGACAGGAGAGTTTTCCCTGTCAAAAAACTTCTGCTACACCTATACTTTTAAGGTATAAGTTGCAAGTTAGCGTATAAGAGTGGCGATCAAGAGGCCATGGAGTTAAATTCCCGGGTCAGACTAAAAGCGTTATTGAGCTGTTCTGGCTATAGAAATGCTTAATTTGGAAGTTGGGGTCTTAACCTCCGTGCCTCTTACTCTCCTAAGGTCATGTCAGATAACCATCCCGGCTTGTGAGTATGAGGGAACAGAGTGTAGAAAATTAAAACAAGTTAGACTCCCCCTTTGGCCTAGTGGTTTAAGCGGTAGCTTGACTGCGCGCCTAGTATTATAGGTTCAAAATTTTTGTTCTGAATATATTCTTTATGTCCGTTACATCTATGTTCGTAAAATCTCAGGAGATTTTAGGAACTTGCCGAAATCCATAGAAGTGTATTACCTTACCTTAGAATTGTAGGTCTAAATCCATGGGAACATCCATAGATTTCGAACACTGGGCGAAGTATTTATAATATTGCCTTGTTTTCTCCACAGTTCACCACCTCTGGAGCCGCCGATCTTCAACTACGTCAGTTCCGTAGAAAACAGGATCACGTGGGGGGACTTCATGTCGTATAATATGGCCACACTTCATCATTACCCGTTCTCTGATGCTGTTTGGTAAATTAAGTCTATATATTCTGTTGTATTATTAAGTTTTTTCTTCATTGTCAAAGGGGGAAATAAATAGGTTTTTCTTATATTTTTCCAATTGCGCTGAGTGTTGTGGGTTCAAATCCCACATGGAGTAAAAGTTTGTGCGATCCTCACATAGTTTTATTCAGTCTGAGTGTTCGTGTCCGTTTCATGTATCTTTATAAAGTGCCTCGCGACACATGACATATTCCTAGCCTTAAAAAACCGGTACCTAACAGAATATTCACAAACAGTCAAATAAGTCGATTTAGTAGAAACATTTAATCCCTCTATCTAAACTGGTTCTGTCTTGAATGTATTTTATTGTTTTCTTTTATAAATAAATATATCATCAATTTGACATTGACCAAAAAACTTTTTTTTTTTTTTTTGTTATATTTAAGCTGCCAAAATGACTCTGCCCTGCCTGATGGAAAGCATGAACAGAATCCAAGAGTGGTGGTCACCATCCTCAATGCGAAAAAGAACAATGCAGCATGGTGACCCACACTATGGCGGCCTAGGGGGAAGGGGGATGGTGAGGGAGATAGGGAGCGTTGGATCGGGCTATGGGCCTCCGGTATCCTCACTCACTCGATGAAACACAGCGTAAGCGCTGTTTCACACCGGTTTTCTGTGAGGCCGTGGTATCACTCCGGTCGAGCCGGCCCATTCATGCCGAAGCGTGGCTCTCCCACGGTAAAATACTGGTATAAACTTTGGATAAGCGCCACCTAGCGAAGACATGTCGAATTACGTAGTAAATACAGATAGTTACTACATCGCGTTATGAACTTTATTTCGATTTTCACATTCCAGGTTTTTCTCACTCCGGCTGACAAAGTCTGCGTTATTGAATAAGATCTACATATTCTTCTTGCATCTTATACCAGCTGTGTTAGTTGATGGCCTAGCAATATGTTTAGGACGAAAGCCAAAGTTAGTAATTTGATTTATATAACCTAACCATTCATAGTTATTTATGCAACTATTATATACTAAGGGCTACCCTCCTGAGCAAAGCGGGAGAAAAAACGAAGTCAAAATAGGCAGACACCTTTTCCAAACCGGGAAGCACCACGGATAAAAATATTATGGGTCTTAAGTGAGCTATATTTAATTTCCATAGTATGTATGGCAGAATCGTATAAACGCACAGAAATTCTCCGCAGTTGACACTTGATACCACGGCCTCACAGAAAGCCGGTGTGTTGTGGTTGTTGATTGTTGGCAGACCCTGATGTGCTTGGAATATTGATGTTCACTTCATTAATTGGAAAATGGCGAGATACGACGTCAATTCGAATAACAGTTCTCTTTTTAAATACGGCGCTGTGGTAGTGAAAGGCGCGGGCCTGACAATGTTCTTTTTTTTAAAAAAAGGAGTTGCGTTATGACATTTAGTACATTACAACACTCGTTTGGATGATATTCTGGTTACTATGACACAGGTGTTTTATTGTTGGCAATAAGCTAGCTGTTTGAGAAACTTTTATGAAACTGTAGCCCTATTCTTGTATACCTATATAATACTTATCAATTAATGCTCTTCATGAGTGTAGCTAGGGACGTTTTTGGGTTTGAAACTCCGTTCCAGAAATGTTTCTATACTATTGATATATTTTTTTTTCTTAACAATGTTATGGTTAAAAGGACATAAGTAGTCATATTATTATCTTGAAACCCCCAGTAAAACTAAAATCTGGTTAAACCCGTAGCTCTTGTGACCAGCATGGTTGGTGTCGCTGTTTAAGTGGTCCCTACTCTGCTCTCTGCTTCGCTGAGTGTTGTGGGTTCAAAGCCCCACACTGGTAACACTTTTTGTGATTCACAAATTGCTGTTCTAGCGTAGCATCTTAACAACTAAATCGATTTTATTGAACGAGGTGTCAATAGATTCGTAATAATGGCTTAAAGTTATATTAATTATATCAAATATTTTAACGTACTTCGGTTTTAGTTTTTAAACATTTTCTTATAAATGTTATCTTTTTTACAGGATGTTAAAAGTGTACAAAAAAATTCATAAGTTCTCTTCAGTATTATCATACTTCTGTACGAGGGAGCTCATGTTCCGCAATGAGAAGACACAGGAGCTTTGGGAGAAGACTTCTGAAGTTGACAAGACGGTAGGACAAAGTTTTGGCTTAGTATCGTAATTACATAAAAATTAAAAATGTATCCCTTTTTCCTTTGGTCACGCATAAACGGCTGGATAGATTTCGATAATTCTTTGTTTGTTGTGTTTTTTATTGTCAGGAGAAGGTTCTTAGAAGTTCTAATTAGAATAATTTCGAAATTTGTCCCACCGTTTCCATGAAGCAAGGGACATAGTGATTAGGGATTTGTTTATACAAAAAAAAAATAGTTTTAATATCAATGTCTTGAAAAGTCAAAATTTTGATTGAAAGATTTTTTCCCACAAAGATATTTCACGACTGACCTTGACCTTCTTTATATCAATAGGTCAAGGTTAAATACTTCAGTGGAAACCGACTGAAATTATTTACACTCTGGCGAAATAGCTAGCTTCTGAATGGACAGTATGTAGGTTCCAATTCGCATAATATGAGTTTCATTGCCCATTCAGTTTAGCCACAATGTATTTTTATTACAATTGTAATTTTATGAGAAGCTACAAAAGATTGAATAAAAACGTAAGTTAAGTGAAATGAAGTTATTTTTTTTATTTAACATGCTATTATTAGCTTCATCTGTATGTTTGTTTGTAACTAACTTTTGGAATCGTGTTTTCTTACTATTTCTAGACTGTATTTATTGAATTAATCAATCACTTCAAAGCTGAATTGTGATAAACTATAGCACTAATTTCCATAATTTGATGCTCATTTTTTGTATTTTTTTTCCTCCCTATCCCTCTAAAATAATTCGTTGCATTGTACACGATTTAAACGTGTTTTAGTAACGCATATTTTTAATGAAGTAAAAATCGATTTCCATCTACCTACACAGTGTGCGTGACTTTGTAGAAAAAAGATGTACCTGTCAAAATTGACAGTTCTCAAAAGCACGCCAATTTCAAGCTTAAAAGAAACTATGAACAATGAATCAATAAATAAGTATAATATAGTAATTATCTTTCAAAATAAAGTTTTTTTATTACAGTTGTACCCATTCAGTATGGCGGAAATAAGCTGGGATGAGTATTTCGAAGAATACCTGGCCGGCATCAGACGATACCTGTTTAAAGAGAGCGATGACACACTACCTCACGCCAGGATAAAATGGAAAAGGTATACCTTCTGCTGAGACTTATTAAACGACGGTATCTTAGCTACTGAACTACTAGACTGCCGCTTCGGTAAAGCTGTTAGCGTATGCGATACGTTCCAGAGGTCTCTCGTTCCATTCCTGGGTTTTTCTTACCCGTGCTTCGGAGAACATGATGAGCCATCGCCAGTCTCGGGTCATTTGCAGCGACGACATCTTCCCTAGATGTGGCCACAAGGACCCTTAAGCGACGATTGGGGAGCTAGCAGCCTCTACCGCGTCCCCTTTGTCGTCTCCGTCGGACGTCTTCGCAGAATGAGACCGCGGCCTCCCATCCCTCACTACTCACCAGCATTGGCGCGACCCATGCTGGTGGTGATAGGTTTTGTCCGATCTGTCTCACCAGGACTCGACGCTCGGACTCCCACGTAGGGCAGTCCTCCAGCGTGTGCTGGGCGGAGTCCTTATTGGACCCGCAGTGGTAGTATTGTACCGTAGCCTTACGTCCGATCCTGTTCAGATACTCACCGAAGCAACCGTGCCCGGTGAATATCTGAGTGAATCGGTAGGGGACGTAGTCCCTCTATATCCTGAACTCAGGCTTATATGGATAAGCCTTTGCCAGCAGTGGATATGGTATATATACTGCTAATGATGATGAGGAAATGACTCGAGGGATTGTCATATGTGAAAAATTCCGATAAAATTAGATGTTACTTTATTTTACAGATTATACTATCTACACCAGATAGCAAGATTTATTTTCCTCGTCATGGCGATCTACGTGTTATGGTCGACATTATCATTACTTTGGTGATTCATTACGATCCCCATCTGTAAGAACGTCATGCAAGAGAAAACGCTCCGTAAAACCAGACTTTAAAGTAAAATAACAAACTCTAAAATAATACGTTACATTGTACACGATTTAACGCATTTTTTTAATGAGTTAAAAATCGATTTCCATTTACCTACAGTGTGCGTCACTTGTAGAAAAAAAAAATATCTGTCAAAATTGAAAGTTCTGAAAAGCGCGCCAATTTCAAGTTGTCAGAAACCTAATACCAATTCAAAGTTCAAATGTAATAAAAATATAAAATTTACTTTTAAGAATGATTTCTGATATATTTGATTTTTTTATTTTTGTAAAAAAATGTAAAAATTACTAACTTCGTATCTTAATTTGTATCAACTAGACATTTGTATTAATTAATGAACTTTATAGTGTAAATATAAAAATCTTATTTTAAGACATTGGAATTAAAGTTGTATAATAAAAGGCCAGTATTGAGCATTTTGCAGACGTGCAAGCTCTATTTTGGATATAACTTATAAATCATGAAGTATAAATATTATATAATAGGTACTCTGGGATGATAGATATATTAATGTACATAAATCTATATGGTTATAAAAATGATTTATAAGCAAGTTAACCTATAAGGCTCAGACCACCATTTTGTTTTTTAAATTGAAACGGGTGTCAGTGTCAAATTTTGTTTTACTATAGGTAACGTCAAAAGTAGTTGGGTATTTTTGAATTTTATTGTTTTTTTTTAAATAAAAAATAAACATATAAAACGATAATAAATAATAATAATAATATGGCCTCTTTATTTCCATTATGATCAAATTATAAAAACATATGTATGAGAAATCATTACTACATGACAAGTGCATGCATGAATTAAATGATGTTAAAATTACTCAAATCGCTTTTAAATTACATGATAAAATAAGTTCAAATTAGAAATATAAAATAGTATTCAACAAACAGATCAAGTAAAATTCAAGCTCATACATTTAAATTCCAGTTCATATAATTCACTATGGACCCCATAGCGGGTAAAGGCCTCCTCATATTTGTTCCAAGTCTGTCTGTCCTTTGTAAACTAGTTTTCACCGGCTTTTCTTACTATTTCTCTCAATGTTTAGCTTATATTTCTTTTATATGAGAAATCCTTCCCCATACTGACCTTGAGTTTCTCCGAAATAGCAGAAAATATGCTCGTATCTTCTACGATTCTATATCCCGTTCTTCTTATTTCTGCAAGCCCTATAATATCGTATTTTATTTAAGAAATTGCTCTTTTAAAATCTGTTAATCTTTCATCTGACAGTAGAGATTTAAAATTGCAAGTATAGACGTAAACATTAGAATTTGAAAATGGAGGGTTTTAGTCATTATTCCCCGCGGTGACAAGGGGTATTGGGAGATGAAGAGGGACTGCTTTCATTCGTTTTTTGGTGGTGAGTGGTATAAAAGGATATTTAACGATTATTTGAATTATTTTTTATGAACGGTCGTATGCTGACACTTTATCGAAGTTATTGAGAAGGGTGTCACATATTGGTGTTAATTTATTATTAAGCCAAAATGTTTTGTAAAAAGGGTAGATTTTATATATATTAGGTAAAATGAATGTTACCAAAACCTAATTATTGTATTATCATATGAATAAAGTGTATGTATAATGTAAAAGTTGTGTCTGTTATTTTTTAAACGATTTCTGTTGCCAGATCAATTTTTGTTTATGGTAACATCTATGGCCAGCTAATTTCAAAATGGTTGGAAGAAATGAAATCTGAAATTACCGCGCGGGCTCATTTTTTCAAGGCTGCCTTGCAAGGCGGTATCCTCAAAATATTATAGTAGCGCAGTCTCAATTATCTATATATCTGTCTTGTTCGATGGCGAAAACCTGCGATTGGTATGTCCAAACAACTCCTGGTACACAGATAAAAATCTGCTTGCTGTCGCATGCACGGTTGGCCGAGTAGTTTAAGCGGTGCCACGCTGCTTTCTACCGCGTCAAATGTTGTGGGTTCAAATCCTACACGGGACAACACTTTGTGTGATCCATTAATTGTTGTTATGGGTGTACTTTGTGCCCGTCTCATGTATGTTAGTAAAGTCTCCAGCTACATTGTGTGTATGTGTGTGTGGTGTATTAAATTCCACACACACATTATATTTAAAAAAAAAACAAATTTCATTAAAAATCTTTATTAATCAAAACAAAAAGCTGCACAAAATTAATTAGGTTAGAGGTGAGATTCAACTAAAAGTACAAATAAAATCAAATTACTACAAACTACTGCACATCATTGTATTAAATATGCATGTATTATTCGAAACATCAAAACAAAAACACGAAAACAACTGGACTGAGTTATACAGAAAATCTTGGAGTTTTTTTAATTGTGAGCCTGTTAGAGACTCTTTTCTGCCTGATGGATAGCATGAGCAGAGACCCGAAGAGTTAGTCTTCACCATACTCATTGCTAATACATACAATAATTAAATATTTCGGACATTTTAGACACAATACAGATATAAAAAAAAAGTACAGGCAATGACAAATGTATAATGTACAAAGGGCGGCCTCATTGCCGAAAGCAATCTCTTCCAGGCAACCTTAGGATAGATCAAAAAGTATCGGGAAGTATAAGTTGACGCTGCAATGAGTTTTGAAAAATTATAATTTTATATAATTTCTGATTAATTTATATGAACGTACCAGACGGGCTCTGCTTGAGGGAAATCATGATAATTATCCAAGGGTGGTCACTATACTCATTGCGAGTGCAGGCAATGCAACAATACAGCATAGTGACCCACACCGTGGTGGCCTAGTGATGCTTCTGCATCATTGGGCCTCCGGTCTTGCTCTCACCAACGAAACACGACAGCACGAATGCTATCAATGGTTTTCTGTACCCTTGTACTACCGCCCCGATCGAGCTGATAAGCGGAGCTGTACACTCTTAATGCGAATGGTCTATAGTATTCTTACTAATGACCAAAGATGACCAAAATAAAACATTTTATATTAGTTACATAAATTTTGTTGAATGTTTCGAACAAACATGCAGTCAAGAACACTATACACAAAAATTAAACACATATACATATATGTACTTAGAAAATAGTTGCCAGTCGTTGTTTTAATATTATTTATATCACTAAGAAATGCAAAAAAAATGTTGCCATTTAAAAAGTTAAAATATTAAATTTACAATACAAATATTGCCATTGACAAGTCTTCATTGGATGGAATGAGTATGACAGTCGAATGCATTACAATTAATTACTGTCCGATTCTGAACAAATCTTTAAAACAATGTCTGCTTATGTCGTGATGAGAGTTCAATTCTTGCCCGAGGACAAGTGTAATTTGTTTACAACTGGGCATCGCGGTGTTGCCTGCGGTAGAACAGCAACCACGGGTAACGCCGCGAGCAAAACAAGTCTAAAAAAGTAGCCTAAGTTACTCCTGATATACTAAACTAGCTGCCACTGAAAGTCCCATCAAAATCGGTCCAGGTCCATAGACGGACAAAAAAATAACAAATTGATTATTTGATATAAGTACCGTACAAACAGACACTTAAATTTTATTAAATTGTACAGATATAAATCTATATTCATACGTAATATTAAAAAAACAGAAAGTAACTACCTGTCTGTCTGTCATCGCTACATGGACTACAATGAAATTTGGCAATGAAATCGTTTTATTCTAGAGCAATAACATAAGCTACTCTATACCGCAATAACTGACGTTACCTGGACAGAGCCGCGGTCAAAAACTAGCATATAAACCTCACACATTTCATACAGTTGTCTGAAACTAGATTCAAATACAAAATCATTTATCTTTCTTTTGATGACATGGTAACCAGCCGGATCAGCTATTTCTGCCAATGTCAAGTATTAAGTCTTCAAGTATTCGTCGTGATGGAATTAATGATAAAAAATATAAAAAATGTGGATGACATGAAATGGAGACCGTCTTTCGCAAAAACAAAAAATAAAACGATCTCCAATCATTTATTCATTTAAGCCACTAAGTGACATTTATACATATATAAAAATCATAGATCGACACAAACAGACGCCAGATTTACTCTATTGTCAAAGTGAATTAGGTGAAAACACCAAAATTCACTGCCTGCCTGTGTCGATCCATAGCTTCCAGTTTACAAAATACGTAGGGCCTTATGAGAATACTGGCAAAGAAGACAGAGCTTTAACTATAATAACCAGACCGCTGATAAACATATTTATTTATTTTGATTTTCACACAAAACCTAATGTTTCGTTAAACGAATTTATTAATATTAACCACAGCAATTGTTTAAAGATTTGTAAAGCATCACAAACATCGAACCAAACTTAGTTATTTAAAAAAATCATATCGTGAATATCGATTAAAACTTTTCAATATCAAAAATTTCATTTAAATACCTAAAAAAAATGAGAATATATTTTATTTAGATAGAAAACCCTTTATTTGTACACGGTAATACAGATATAAAAGAAAGTACAGACAATGACAAATATATAATGTACAAAGGGCGGACTCATTGCCGAAAGCAATCTCTTCGAGGCAACCTTAGGATGGATCAAAAAGTATCGGAAATGCAATGAGTTTTGAAAAATTATAATTTTATGTCATTTCTGGTTAATTTATATGAACGTACCAGACTGGCTCTGCTTGATGGAAATCATGATAATTATCCAAGGGTGGTCACTATACTCATTGCGAATGCAGACAATGTAACAATGGAGCGTGGTGATGGGTCACCATGCTCCATTGTTACACTATGGTGTGTTGCATTGTTACACTATGGTATAGTGTTACACTATATTGCACTATGGTGGTTTATCGAAATGCTTCTGCATCATTGGGCATGTTCTCTTAGTGATTAGACATCTTAATATGTTCTAAAATGAATTTTGCTTTAATAGCAGTACTTATTATTAATAATTATTATATACTATTTTTAGTTATGTAGTGTCAAAACGGAAAATGTAATTTCAATAGTTTTAATCATAGAGCAACTAGGTAGGGAATAGCCATAAGCAGTCGTTCCAAATGGGCTTAAGGCAAATGAGCAGGCAGACGTATCGCCTGATGGTAAGCGAGAATCGCCGCCAATGGACCACAAGTGCGTTCGACCAGGCGCATCACAAGTGCGTGCGGCCTTTAGGGGAAGGGGAGGGGTTGGGCCTCCGGTATCCTCACTCACACGATGAAACACAGCGCAAGCGCTGTTTCCTATCCTATCCTATTATTAAACCTCTAAAGTGATAAAATACATGCCTACATTATCTAAATACTGTTAATCACACACAATTAGATAGATATACATATTTCTATATATTAGCGTTGAAGTTGTAGTTATTCTAAATATCCTTTTCTAATAGAAAATAATATAATAAAATTCATTTTAAACTGCGATAGGAAGGAAATTATAATATCATGAATTTATTAATTGACAACAGTCTAAACATTGTCTCAACTTTTATAGAAAAAAGTATTGCCACACTTAAAAATGAGATTCGACGTTTTAAAGTTATTTTAATACATAATCCAAGAGTGGTGGTCACCATACTCATTGCGAATTCAGACAATGCAATAATGCAGCGTGGTGACCCACAATATGGCAGCCTAGTTGGTCTATTGAAATATTTCTGTATCATTGGGCCTCCGGTCTCGCTCTCACCAACGAAACACGAATGCTATCATTATAGGTTGGTCTCAGAGGAGTACTGCCCCGATCGAGCTGTACCAACGGTACTGAAATCAGCCTGGCTCTTGTTTTCAAGAAACCGATATTAATGAATGAGGTGTTAAAAGATTCGTAACAATAACCCTGGTGACATATGCCATATAAATGATGTTTAAAGTTTATAGCTAGTTGGTTCATAGTATTTTTAAACTTTTTTAAACAATATGGCAGAAGTAAGAAAAGTTTTGTACGCGCATTTAGTTCTTTTGCAGCCGATTTTAACTAACTCCTAGCTTTATTATAGCATCGCATCGCTTCGTCAAAGTTTTAAATATAAATTTCAGTATAAAAATATTAAAATACACACACACATATTATTGCAGGTATTACTACACTATCTTTGTTATTCTACAGGTAAAGATTTTCCTTATTGATAGAACTGTACGAAATAAATCATACAATTATGAAAAAGAAACGCAATCAAAATCAGTACATCCGTTTAGGAGCTATGACGTTAGTCAGATATCATGATCTTCCTGGCCTTAATTATTCCCAAGATTTGGGGTCGGCTACTCGTTCAACCGGTTTTACCTGAATATCAGTTTTTACACGGAGCGACTGGCATCGGACCTCCGCAACCCTGAGGGTGAACTGAATTCGAAGGTTGAATTACTTGTCAGTATATTTGAGGGCACTGACTGCCCAATAACGATTGCCATAGGTGTTCATGACAACCAGGACTGACTGTTTAACTTGAAACACCGATATCGTCCATACTCTGGGCTTGTAAGAAAAATTACTTGTAAGAAAACCCAACAGCAGTTCAGTTTGACTCGGGAATCGAACCCGTTAGACGATGAAAGAATAGCTTTGCTACGGTTTTCTGGCTCTTTCACGGCAAAGTCATATTTTCTTAATCTAAAATGTGACATATATCATACAATTTTATCAACAACGGTTCAGTAATCGTATATATAGTATGAATACTAGCGATATATATACAGCGCTAGTATTTTCAACTAAATCTATTTATAAATTGTGTAGGATTGGCGCTCGTGCAAATTTATACCTTATTTGTGTTGGACGATAGTTCAATTTGTTATTAGTAATGTCGTTATCATATTTTGTATATCATTTTGAGAACTTATATCTCTTATATTGGAGAAAATTGAGTATTTTCCATATTTGTTTATTGATCAGATCCTAATTATAAATAAATAAATATTTCGGACATCTAACACACAACGCCATCTAGTCCCAAACTAAGCAGAGCTTGTATTATGGGTACTAGACAACCGATATGAATACATAAATACATTTTTTTTGTAAATACATACATATTATAAATAGAAAACACCCAAACTCCGAAACAAATATTTGCAGATCATGCAAACATTTGGTCTGTCCCAGGATTCGAACCCGAGACTACTACTACTAGATAACTGATATGAATACATGAATACATTTTTTTTTGTAAATATATACTTATTATCGATTGATTTTAATGAATTTTGTTGTGCATATCACGAAGGCCTGTGAATCGGTCAACATTACTTTTTTCATGGGAATGAATGAGATTTTTTTAAGGCAATACTATGTTTACTGGGTTAGTTAACTAATAATTATGGTTTTCATTGTTGTTTATGAATTTTTTTTAATGTTATGGCTCTATTAGTCTTAATCCTTCCTTAATATAAACTTCCAATATTTTCTTGAATATCATCATCATCATCATCATCATCAGCCTATCGCAGTCCACTGCTGGACATAGGCCTCTCCAATTTCACGCCACTTAGTTCTTTTTTTTTTATATATTTAAGCTGCCAAAAGGACTGCCCTGCCTGATGGAAAGCATGAGCAGAATCCAAGAGTGGTGGTCACCATCCTCAATGCGAAAAAGAACAATGCAGCATGGTGACCCACACTATGGCGGCCTGGTGAGATGCTTCTTCACGCCCCGCTTAAAGGACCCGGGATCATAGTGGGAAGGAAACACGTGCGTTGGTAGTGAGTTCCAGGTTTTGATCGCTTGGCATAGGAAGAAAGTAATAAACTGCCAAGAGTGCTGAATTTAAAAAGTGTTAAATATTAAAATAGTTAAAAAAAAACCATTTAAATATTGGCGTATCAAAACGATTTTGCATATGATATTACCAGAGTGTTTAAAAAGTCTGTTTCAAAGTCAAAACTTAACAACCTTTTTAATATTTCTTTTCCTTTCTTCTTTGGATTTTTTAAATCTTTTTAGGCGCAATATACGACGGTATAATTATAAAATATTATCAAAAAAAAATAATTAGTTAATAAGTTTTCCTTAACTTAAAACCTTCACAAGATATGTCAATGTAATTGTGTAGAAGATATGTGCGGTGCTAGTGGTGGCGGTGTCCGGATATCCGTACACCAAAGGATCCGGACGGAGGCCCGGATAGTTAATGTCTGGCATTGGCGATTCTGGAATTAGAAAAAATATGGTATACATTATTATCGTCATTTTAAAGTGATATAGAGCTTGGCAATAGCAGAAAACTAATTCTACGATCAGTTAATGCGTTTTACAATCAGCTTATTTTGAAAATTGCTTTACAAGCTTAATAAAATTCAATAATAAAGCAGAACATCATGCATTGAAATACATATTCTTAAAGAGATTGACATACAAAATAAAAAGTTTTTAAAATGTATTTTGTTCAGTTTTATCCGGTTTTGGTAAGACTCCGATCGAGCGAATCCATTATTTCTGTAACTGGCAAACGAGCAGTTCAAAGGCCCGCCACTCAGAATACTTGAGCGCGTTGCCGGACCTTAAAATCTCCGGATAAGTATCGTCCGTATAGTTAGTGAGCCCACTCTAATGTTATAAGTGAGCGACTTACCTCCTAATCGCGTAGGTGACGTAGAGAGCTACGAGGGCTACGAGCGTAGCGGCAGATGGGGCGAGGCTGTGAGCTCCGCCGTAGCGGGCCGTCCCACACGCGGGCGGACACACCGGGATTATCGACTCTATAAGCATGCGAATAAAGGTCATGCAATACGATGTTGCCGAATATATTAATTAATATACGCTTTGTATCATGGTACTACTAATATTATAAATGCGAAAGTTTGTGAAAGTTTATGGAATAAGGGACAAACGAGCAGACGTATCGCCTGATGGTAAGCGATTACCGCCGCCCATGGACACCCGTAACACCAGAGGCGTCACAAGTGCGTTGCCGACCTGGGGGATGGGGTGGGTAATGAGGAGAAGGGTTGGGGTATGGGTCTCCATTTTAGTGTCCGGATGGAATAAGAAAGCGGTTCTCGGATCTCTTCCGTCTTAGGCGCAGAGTGGCCCACCGTGTGGTTTTAGTCGGTTCGATTCCGACACACCGCCCTGCCGTAAACTCCGGTGGGGTGAAGGCCCGAGGGGTTTAAATATACTCAAATTGGTATGGAATAAGTCTATATCCGGGTACTGAGCAATCAGGGTTGAGCAGACTAACTGCCTGGGAGCGTTTTAACTAGAATAACACATAAGACTACTTATTACCGCGAAACCCAATATTTAAATAAACGCGGGCGGAGCCGTGGGTAAAAGCTAGTACTTTTTACGGGGTAGGTATTTATCTGATAAATATAGGAAATATGTTTAAGGCGGAGTTTATGAAAATTAATTTCAGCGCCATCTAGTGAAGACACGCCGAACTAAGTGATCCTGCGTCGCGAAATGATAATTTTCTTTATGGAGATAATATAGTGGAAACAAGAATGCTATTATCGAATTGTTTTTGGTTTAGGAAAGAGCTTATACGCATCTATTGTGAATATAACGTTACACTTGGCTATTTTATATAGTTTTAATATAGAAAAAACCTTTCTGTGATGGGTAACCATTTCTATTAAGAATAAGTCAATAACTTTGATACAAAACGTATACTATTCATATGCAAGACATTTCAAATATTAAAAAAACAAATATCTTATTAATTAAAAGCAAATATCTAAAGCTTGACGAGATGCTTTAATTAAAAAACAACTTAGTACCTACTCACAGTGTACGTATGTAAAGTAGTATTTGTGTGTATCAAAGTGTATGTATATTAAGTTTATATATTACCTTGTATATATATTTATTTGTATTTTTATGTATATGTGTAACATCTCGTATAAATATTTTTTTCCCCACCATAATGCATCTACCCCACAATATTTCTACACCACCCAAAGGTTGGCTGGTATTGAATGCCTTGGCTTTAAGCTCACCTTTGTACATGTGTGCATGAAGTTCTAAATAAATAACAAAAAGGATTGTGTGGTTTTACGAAACCACGGTAAATGTGAAACTTTCTATAAGCACGTGCTCTGTCGGTGTTCTGTTTTTTACGGCGTAAATTTAATTCATCGTCATTCATTTCTGCACTATTCTTTGCTTTTTCCTCGTCGATTAGTTTTTTGGACTCACTAGCTCTGTCGTTGTTTGCCAAAAGCAAATAAATAACAACATTTACATTAAACACTGACAAAAACAAATTAGCTTGGAGCACTGGCACAAATGAATAATAGTCTATACACCACACGGTCAGCTGATGGAACTATAGACGCCGCCATATTGGCCTCGGCTGCTCTGACGAGCGCCTTTCACTTTATCCCTACTCCGTGGCCGACCGTCACGCGACATGCGATACACAGAACAAAAAACTTGAGACGATGATAAATATGAATATTATCAATAGGTAAGAAAAGGCCAAGTTAACTAGATTAATTATTATAACCTCCAATACTGCACTGCTGGCAAGAGATCAAGACACATGTTTTTAGCGTAAAGAGTGTTTTAACAAACAAGATAATACCTGTTGCTATATCATTGAATATATTTCGTTCATATTTTATATATTTATTATACATCATGCACTTTAGGTACATAGGCGGACTTATTGCTCAAATAAATTCTGTATAAGTCATAGGTTGAATTAAATTTTCTAAACCATTTCAGAATAAAGTACTAATATATGTATACGATTTACAAAAATAATATTTATTTTTTATTTATTTAAACTCTATGCACTTAATGTCCAAGGCATTCTCTTCCAGTCAACCTAAGGAGGGGGTAGAAATCTTGTAAGGTAGGTGATGTATAAACAAACACTACACACAAATTATCTACTAACATTGGCAGAATTATTTTAAATTCTGACAAACAATGCAAAAACAAAGTTACGAAACTACATCAATACATTGCAAAAAAATTCAATGCGTGCAAGTTGCAAAAATTAAACGTTAAAATTGCAAGCACTATACAACATAAGACATTAGCGCCATATATATACATATAAAAACGAATGTTTGTCTGTATCTCAACATCTGGATAGCAAAAATCTTGAACATACTTAAGATAAACAATTCAAACTATTAATAAAATTATATATGCATTAATAGGTTTCATAAAGTGTTCAACTTACCGACTAATTCAACTTGACCTTCATCAGATCCTAATTTATTTTGAGCTTTACACTTGAAGATACCATACTGACGTTTCTCGATTGTGATTACCCTGATGGTGGTGTCTGTGAACTCATCAGCCGTCGCGAAGTGGGAGATTCTATAACATGTTGTAATAATATATTTAAAATCTGACACACGACATGATCCCATATGGAAACTTTGTAAAACTTGTACCATGACAGATTAACTGATAGAATATTTATATAATTATCTTTACAAATACATAATTGTATTCGTATCATAAATATCAAACGCCCAAACTCTAATACACATTTGCAAATCATAAAACATTTGGTTCGTCCTGAGAATTGAACCCGAGACCTCAGCATATCAGTTTTTAAGTTACTGCTGAGACACGCAAAGCAGTATTTGATACCTGATGGATGCAAAAAGACAATCTTTGAGTAGAGTAGTTCAAACAATAAAAAAAAAACAAAGAACCGTTGATGTCCACATTTTCAACGATGATTTTTTATTTTAAATTAGTGAATATTAGAACATCAATAGGTTTTTTATTGTTTTAAGGGTTCTGTACCTCAAAAGGAAAAACGAAATCCTTGTAGGATCACTTTGTTGTCCCACCCTTTTTCTCAGGTATCAAATACTTATAGAAGGGAATGCTTGCGTATGATTACTCCATACCGTATTGCTTTTATGATCAAAGTATTCCAATGTTGAAAACACACTACGAACATGAGCTAGCAGCTTAAAAGTATTTCTTTTATATTATATACAGCAGCAAGTGTGATGTGAACCTATAACTCTTCACGGTGGCAGTCGCTTAACAGGCCCCGTCTCCTTGTCTCCCACTATCGAACCTTCAGTCTATAACAAATATATCAACATCGTCTTGTTCAACTGGTTTAACTTGAATATCAGCTTTTACACGGAGCGACTGGCATCGGACCTCCGCAATCCTGATGTAAACTGAATTCGAAGAAACTACTTGTCAGTATATTTGGCACTGACATCCCAATAACGATTGGTGTAACATGTAAAATCGCCTTGGGAGATCGTTTTTTTGTTTTTTCGAAATGGTCCCCATTTCATGTCATCCACATTTTTTATAATTTTTATCATTAACTCCATCACGGCGAAGACTTGAAGACTTAGAATTGAAGACTCGAAATACTTGACATTGGCAGAAATAGCTGATCCGGCTGATTGCCATATCATCAAAAGAAGAAGAAGAAAATCGCCATGTGTTCTGTATCTGATTATACATGTTCAAACCTGCCATCACTGCCCTGCTACAGTGGAGTAGTGGTAGCGCATGCGACTGCTGTGCTTGAAGTCTAGTGTTTGTTTCCCATGATATCCCACTGCAGAACTTGCGGTCTCCTCTCAGGGTTAAGGCCATATGTGTTAAATATTAAATGTTTGTATGATCTGCAGATATTTGTTTCGGACTTTGAGTGTTTTCTATGTATGTATTTACAAAAAACAATATATAATTTTATTCTACCAGTTACTCTAACTTTCATATATCTATCCAATCTAGATGGCGTTGTGTCAGATACTCCAGGCTGCTATTAAGCTTTTTTGGTTCTAAAAACCCAACTGCAGTCCCACCCGGGAATCGAACCTGAGACCACTTAATCGGCAGTAGCTTACGCTAACCAATAGACCAACGAGGTCACAACAAAAATATACCAACTGTGTGTAGTGATGAGCATATATGTCTTACCGGTAATGCTGATTGTTTGAGAGCTGCACCTCATCCTTCAGCCATGTGATACCTGGAGGCGGGTATGCTTCCACGTGACATTCCAAGTCCATATCGTATTGCAGGGCCTTGGAAATATAAAATATAATAAGTGAGAGAGTATTATCATCTCACCGTAAAAACATACACGGCATGTTTTTATGTATAATATGCTTCCATTAAAAAATAGTATAATATGTATTTATATCAATAGGCTTGATGACTAATGTTGAAAAGCTGTTTTATGATGTTCGGAAGTATCTCCTTTTGTCAAAAAACAATAATGTTTCTACTAAAAGTAATATTAAAGTAAATAATTATATATATTAAGTATAAGTAATATTAAATATATATAAGTGAAGTAACTCGCTCTGATTGGTGTTCAACTTAACATGGCGGATCGCTATATTTTGCAGTTTTATTTTTGTTAATTAACAATTAATCCCGCTCTAAATATGAACGTAAATACCATTTTTATACTCTATTTACCCCATTTCATCAGATAAATACATAATTTTAGTATTCATGTCAGTTGTCTAGTACCCATAGTACAAACTCTTTTTTAGTTTAGGACAAGATGGCGTTGTGTTAGATGTCCGAAAATATTTATTTATTGTTTTATTTATGTCAGACTTAGGCCTAAAAAAATGACATAATATGTAAAAATATAAAACAATTTATTTAACGGAAGATCGTTTTTTGTTTTTGCGAAAGACAGTCCCTATTTCATGTCATCCACATTTTTTATAATTTTTATCATTAATTCCATCATGACGAAGACTTGAAGACTTGAAGATTTAGAATTGGAGACTTGAAATACTTGACATTGGCAGAAATAGCTGATCCGGCTGATTGCCATATCATCAAAAGAAGAATTTATTTAACTAGTAAAAAAGGGAGTCTTGAGAGGTCAGAATCTTAAGAAAAATTAAACTGTCTTGGAACCCGCAACGAAATTAATCAGAAGACAGAAACTGAAGGAGTTGGAAATATAATAAGTTTAGAAAAGGACATCCAGAGAAGTTTATTACCTGAGCCAATCGAGGCCTGGGAACAGTCACTACCGGCGCAAACTCTACTTCCAAATTGATGTTACGCCTGGCGCCTTTACCGACTCCGTTCTCAGCTACGCAGTAGTAAGTACCCCGGTCTTCTTTATGCACCTGGTTGATCTTCAGGGTATTGCCTCTGAAAATATTATATATAAATGTGTTTATTATTTTAAATAATTAAATAAATATTTCGGACATCTAACACACAACGCCATCTAGTCCCAAAATAAGCAGAGCTTGTATTATGGGTATTAGACAACTGATACAAATACATATACTTTTTTTTTGTAAATACATACATATCATACATATAAAACACCCAAACTGCGAAACAAACATTTGATCCGACCCGGGTATCGAACCCGCGACCTCAAGAACAGCAATCGCTTACGCTATCGCTGCGCCACCGAGGCAGTCATAATAAATGAACCTCCCAAAGTGACTAATCTGCCTAATGGTAAAGTATAAGCTTAATCCAGGAGAAGAGGTTCCCATTCTCATTGCGAATGCAGAAATTGCAACAATATAGCATGGTGGAGTCTCATGAGATGCTTCTACAAGAGTTCAAATTGCTGTTAAAGATGGCTTTTGGAGTGGATATCCACGCCACGCCAATATAGAAAATCAAAAGAAAGCTGTAGGACTGGGTTCTAAGGTGCATATTGGAGTCGATGTCCAGCAATTAACTGCTATAACTTAAATGATAGTTTGAGGAGCCATTATCCATCTGATATCTTTCTTTTTAATTGAGTTGCCTACGTATTAGCGAACTAGAATGTATTGTACTTCCATATATTTCATTTTACTGCTTTCCTTTCTTTCGCAACATGACATTAACAACTTCACACAATATTTTAATCTCATACTAGACAAAGCTATTACTCTGGTAGCTAGATAGCTATAGGGGGGCAGTCTGGTCGCAAAACTGCGGTCAGGCCGCAACATATAACGCTTGGTCCGACAGGTAGCAGGCGTTCCTGACGGGGACCTGAAATAACGTGGCCCGGGTCTTCTTTAGAGCAGGGCGCCATAGACCGACCATCGGGGTGTTATTTAGTGGAATCACCATATACCTGGGTCCTCAGCCCCCAGGAGCCGGAGATAGCAGATTGCTGATACACTTATTCGTTCTTCGATTATAACATACCTGTAGATGGAGCCACCAGTGGGTAAAATGGCGTTATTTTCTCGACGCCACGAGATCTTCGGCAATGGGAAACCTCCCGCATAACAATCCATTTGCACACCTAAAATATTAAAGAATTTTATCACGTGTATCAAATTATACATATTGTTTGTATATATAATAATAAATAAATAAATATTTCGGACATCTAACACACAACGCCATCTAGTCCCAAACTAAGCAGAGCTTGTATTATGGGTACTAGACAAATGATATGAATACATAAATACTTTTTTTTTTGTAAATACATAATATTATAAATAGAAAACACCCAAACTCCGAAACTAATTTTTGCAGATCATACAAACATTTGGTCCGACCCAGGATTCGAACCCGAGACCTCATGGACAGCAGTCGCGTACGCTACCACTGCGCCACCGAGGCAGTCAATAGTCATAGCGGGACAGATATTGGTATTTTTTTTTGGAAGCGCGGGTTTTTTTTAATCGATTACCCCAGTTACTCGATAAATAATAGATGTGAAAATCAATACAGGCGAGTCGACCCAACCAAACTCGATACCAAATACTGAGTCTGTATAGGCGACGGCACGTAACTTGGTCAAACTTGGCCGTAGTGGGGGTAAGTTCGCGCATAGTACAACGATTTTATGTCACCTATTTTGCTTGTCATTATTCTACGATTATTGCATTATAAAAATGTTTAATTAGGAGAAAGGACTTTGTGATGCTTATAGACTATTGACAATAGTGCAAAAGGATGTGCTACAATTATATAGAGGACAATAATATCTAAATGTTTTTGAGTTAAATAGTAACAATCATCATCATCATCATCATCAGCCTATCGCAGTCCACTGCTGGACATAGACCTCTCCAATTTCACGCCACTTAGTTCGATCTATGGCTTCTCGCATCCAGCTCCTGCCAGCCGTCTTGCGCAAATCATCGCTCCACCTGACTTGTGGACGTCCTACACTACGTTTGCCGAGACGCGGTCTCCACTCAAGAACTCGTTTACCCCAACGGTTATCGGTTCTTCGGCAAATGTGGCCAGCCCACTGCCACTTCAGCTTGCTAATCCTGTGGGCTACGTCGATGACCCTGGTTCTTTGTCGGATCACCTCGTTTCTAATGCGATCCCTTAATAGTAACAAACCAAAAATCTAATCTTACCTCATTATAATAGTAGTTTAGATTTCTTAACATTTACCTGTATATATTTTATTAATAATACCTAATAAACTTCAAGTAGCAAGAACCATAGAATGATGTCAAGCAAAATAGTAACCATTTTTTGTAGCATATTCGCGAATTTAATTTAAAACTAAAACAAAAACTCGTTACAAAAAGCAACTCAGCAAAAACAAAGGGTATTACTGAGTTGTACTCATCGGTGAATCGGTGGCGAACGGAAAGAGGAGGGGGGTGCGGGAGGCAAGGGTCGACTTAAGCACCAATCGCTTGCTCGCAACATTGGTACCTCAATCCCCTCGTCTCTCTACCAACGAAAGGGACCTAAAAAACGGCTACTGCGCATCTGTAGATTTCTGGCCAAGCTACGTGCCCGCACCTATATGTTTATTTAAAACAAAACAACAACCCATCATGTCCCACTGCTGGGCTCGGGTCTCCTCTCAGGAGAGGGTTAAGGCCATACGTCCCCACGCTGGCCAAGTGCGGGTTGGGGACTGGCAAGAATACGTTGTGGCTACGTAAATCTTGCCGTTGGATGTTTTTAAGCCGCCCGAAGGCCTCCAACTAAGCTTCACGACTGTTATCGTATGATAACAACCGGGACCGACTGCTTAACGTGACCTCCGAATCACGGAGACGCTCATGGTAACATGCCACCAGCGGTCACCCATCCAGGTACTGACCGCGCGATCGTTGCTTACCCTCGATGATTGTTTCTAATCACCGAGTGCAACTGGGCTATGAGCGCCTCTTGTTCATGTTTATTTATTGTGTTCGAATTGCAACCAGTATCAACTTCAAATAAATTAGAACAAAATATGCGACTGAATACTGTATCTCAAAATACAGACTATGCCTAGTTTGAGAATCAGCACCAGTACTTATTAATACAGAATCAAACTGTGAAGTGTTTCGATTGCATTGTATGATTGCAAATGTTAAAACTTTGGAGGTATTTAAAGATTCTACGTAGGCATAACGTCGATAGAATAACAACACAAGCCACTCCTATAGTACAATACTTAGATATAAGGCTTCTCCATAGACCATATTGCGCAAATCATCACTCTACCAGGTCTGTAGGCGTTTAAAAATGATCTAAAATACTCACTCTCTCCTTCACTCGCAACAAGAGATCTCGTCGAGTTATCGGAGATGATGGGTGGCCTACGGACTTGGAGCTGCACTTCGGCGGAGATCTTGTTGCTAATCGACAACAACACTTGACACTGGTACCAGCCGGCATCGTTTTCTTGTATGTCTTTGATCTAAGAATAGAAAATACATTAAATTTTGGCGCATAATGAAAACATGAAAATAACTTTGTCTGTCTGTTACCCTTCGATTACTAAACCTCCGAAATTCGGCATAAAGATCTTAACCTAATATACTTTAATCAAAGTGTTGAAGGTTGGGAATGTAGTTAAAATGGTCATATTGTTACTCTGTGGCTGTGTGGCCTCTTACTGTTTTGTTACTCTGTGGTGTGGTTAATGAGGGACGATCTGTATTGTGTGAACATACGTTATTATAAAGTAAATTCATTTCATTGAAAATCTGTTTCTTTATATCTAATTTTCCAAGATTTGCTACCACCGAAAATTACTACTACTACCACGCCAGAATCAGTACTTTTCGGATGGGAGGTACCCACGACACTTTCTTTAACCACTGAAAACATTTAATTATCGGATGCGTAATTGAGACGTAAATTCATAACAAACAAACTAACCAAATACATCGTCTATAAATCCTGCAAAACATCACTTACCTCCATTTTCCACTGTTACTCTCAATAAACCCCTAATTTTTCCTACCCTAGAATTTGCCCCTGAAGTGTGATTTAGAAGTAATCAGCAACATGTAGACCTTTATCTACACCTCTTAGGTTAACTGTACAGGTATGTCGCCGGCAAATGCAGCTGGGCGCCACAGAACATCATTTCACTTAGGAAGCGAACTGGCGCCGACTCTACAAGCGAACTGCCGGCCATGCCAGCATCGTGTGGCTTTACATACTATTGCGCCATAGGGTTAAACGGGTCTCGTATAATCTAGATGATTCGAGATTCGGAGGACAGCGCCATCTAGTTTCACGCAGCCCACGACTGTTGAGATTATGATTAGTGATTCCAATATTTCCAAAGCTAGTAGGAGGTTCGATTTGGTACGGAATGGTTTATCGAACACTAGGGACCATTCCATATATTTAGATAGCCCTATAAAAGCGGAGCGTGTTAGCCGTACGGGCCAGTATTGTTCACGATACTGCGGATTAACATCAAAGCGATTTTCTAGTGCTTTGAATTATTGTTTCAAAAGTGTTGTCATTAATAAATATTGTGTTATTTTCTGGTAATCAACAGACTACTTTTATTTAATTAATACCCGGCTCGTAACAATACGTTCGTGGTGTTTTCATTTATATAAAAGAACTTTTTTTTATTTTTTTGTTGATTTAGGGACTTTTGTTACACATGTTAGTCTCATCGTACCTTATCTTATATAAAATTCAATTAATTATCAGATCAAAGATTTTGTTGAGAAAATATTTCAAATAAGCCAGGTTGGGTTTCCTAAAATGTAAATAAACAGACCAATATCATGACTATTTAAATCCTATTTACGCATCCAACGCTTCCCTTTGTCTTCGATACTTGACACACTCCGTCAGCTAATGTTGGACACCATCAAGAGAGTCAGCCGCCAGGCGCCAGACATGATCACTTCGCCTGGTCTGAAGATCCTCCCTTTGTGTTGGAAGGACATGTCACACCCGCCCACCTGCCGTGGGAGAGCCACGCTTCGGCATGAATGGGCCGGCTCGACCGGAGTGATACCATGGCCTCACAGAAAACTGGTGTGAAATAGCGCTTGCGCTGTGTTTCACCGAGTGAGTGAGGATACCGGAGGCCATACAACAACCCCTTCTCCATTCTCCTCCCATCTCCCAAAGGCCGGCAACGCACTTGTTACGCCTCTGGTGTTGCAGATGTCCATGGGCGGCGATAATCGCTTACCATCAAGAACCAACCAAAAAAGAGACATATCTCACAGTTTGGTATATCTACTTTCTTCGCTATATATCTAGATGTCCAAAGTTCCTAGACAGATAGTGTCCTGAGCGAAGTCTTTGTGTAACTGTACTCACCGATAGTGTATATGTAGCAGTGGCATCATCGAACCGAAGAGAAAATCTGGAATCTTTGATGATCAGACCAGCGTTGTTGGACAAAGGTATGGACTCCACTGTCTTGAAGCGGTCGTATTTCACCTGTGGAATTATTATAATGAATATTACTTATTAGCTGGTGACCGCAACCCCGTCTGCGTATTTACTTGATATTTTAGACAATTAACACAATATCTGTGTAAATTGTAGCCTATGTGTTATTCTGATGTGTAAGGTATATTATTGTAAAGTTTCATTATATAATTAAATAAATATTTCGGACACTTAACGCTATCTAGTCCCGAGCTAAGCAGAGCTTGTGTTATGGGTACTAGACAACTGATATAAATATATATTATACTTTTTTTTGTAAATACATACTTATCATACATAGAAAATAGCCAAACTCCGAAACAAATATTTGCAGATCATACAAACATTTGGTCCGACCCGGGAATCCAACCCGAGACCTCATGCACATCAGTCTCATACTCTACCACTGCGCCACCAAAGCAGTCTTCATAATTCAAAATTCATTCAGTAGCTTTAAAGTTAAAGAGTAACAAACATCTATCCATACTTACAAAACTTCGCGTTTATAATATTAATTATATGGATATTTTGTTCGCGAAAATCTCAGAAATGACTTAACCAATTTGGATGAGGTAAACTTACTTAACACTTGTGTTTGTTTAATTTCAATCGGTTAACAAATAAAGTTATATCAGTTTAAAGACATACGCAAGCGGAGCCGCATTTAAACATACACTATTAAAATCAAATGTAAACAAAGATACAATTATGTATTTGTACGCATAATGTAAACACAATTGAAACACATTGAACATAAAGACTTCCTTCAAAAGATTAATTTATCCTTGAAAAAGTGATCGTTTATTTAAAACCGTTAATGCTTTGAATGAGTACCATTTACATGTATGTACACACTTTAGAATTCCGTACGCATATAAGAGCATTGCTAGAGTGTTTTAATACTGGAAATAAGCCTCTCTTGGGCTTAAAACGCATTGCGATTAAACATCGATCCCACAGTGCCTAAAGACGAAAGTCTTCAATGCGTGCGTCCTACCCGTAATGACATACGGAGCCGAAACGTGGACACTTACGGTACGACTGGTCCATAAGTTCAAAGTCGCTCAGCGTGCTATGGAGAGGGCTATATGCTCGGCGTTTCGGCGATCCGACAAAGAACCGAACCTGGTTCTTTTACATTTTGTCTAATAAATAGCACTGTTAAAAAGTATAATGCGTAGGTCCATTTGGGCTTATACTTTGACAGAACGTTCGCGTATGGCTTCCTACCGTGTCAATCTAAGCTATCAACGCTTAAAGAACCCTAAAATGTATTGAATGTCTTCAATTCAATGCGACAATATAAATAAATACGACAGCGTGTCACAATACAATTTAGTCTCATTGTTTCTTTGTTCACTGTAGTTGTGACGAGCATAGTGATATAATAATATTTTTGAAAAAAAGAACGAAAAAATTTGTAAGTACAATATATATTATCTTTGCGCGCACGGAGACGCTCATAGCTCAATTGCACTCGGTGATTAGAAACAATCACCGAGGGTACGCATCGACGGCGCAGTCAGCACCTGGATGGGTGACCGCTGTTGGCATGTTACCATGAGCGTCTCCGTGATTCGGAGGTCACGTTAAGCAGTCATTCCCAGTTGTTATCATGCGATAACTGTCGTGAAGCTTAGTTGGAGGCCTTCGGGCGGCTTACACACATCCAACGGCAAGATACGTAGCCACAACGTATTCTTGCCAGTCCCCATAACCCACACTTGGCCAACGTGGGAACGTATGGCCTTAACCCTCTCTTGAGAGGAGACCCAAGCCCAGCAGTGGGACATTATGGGTTATGAGCCTCTCAGTCGGGCAGTCTGGTAAGTACCATGATAAGCGACATATAGGTTAAAGTCAGTTATTAATAAACGAGTTGTGTCCCGCGGTATTATTCAAGGGTTTTGTTGCTTTTGAATTGGATATTGTTTACTATTTTATGAGGTTTAATTTTATTTTAGCATTATCCTTTTTTCTTTTTCTTAAAGTATACTAATCTACAACTTGTAACAGTGAAAGTCCCCTCAAAATCGGTACAGCCGTTCCAAAGATTAAACGAAACGACATAGTACTGTATATACTTCCATATGAATTTAATGAAAAGCTGTCAATTTGATAATACAAACGGACATTCCATTGATATATACTTGTATATATAAAACATGACCATTTAGAGGGATGTTCTGGTCACAATAAATAACTTCGTTATCAGGTCAACGGCTCCATATCAGTTAAGAACGCAAGAACATTGAGAGTTACACTTGTAATCTTATAGGCCATAGGGTTACAAGTTTATTTATATGGATAATTTGTAACCTCTATGAGATAAATATATCTTTGTCCGTTTTATTTATCTGTTTGATATATGGACTGGACATTGATACTACACTTCTTAACAAGTGAAGAATTATTTAAAAGAAAACCCCGATTGCGTCAATATCTGTCCTATTTATTAAGTTGATTGAAGAACTGCAAATACAGAATTATCGTTTTTTAAAGACGGTCCCCATTTCATCTCATCCGTATTTTTATCATTATTATAAATAGTTTTGATCATTATTTTCATCACGACTAAGACTTGAAGACTTTAAACACTTGACATTCGCAGAAATAGCTGATTAGCTGGTTGCCATTTCATCAAAAGAAGAAGTACAAAAGAGAGAACTGAAAAGAAATACACAAATTGATGTACACTGTTCAGTGTCACTCTCACGACCAAGACGATTCTATTGACACCACTCACATATAAATACGACAAGCCGTTTAGGCTCTAGGGCGTGCCAAAGAAATGTTACACACATACACTCGAAAAACATGACCCTCCTTCATTCGCAGTCGGGTAAATACCGCTACATCTTAGTAACAGATGGCAACTAAACCAATGAAGTAATTCTGAACAAAATATTTTATTCTGCACTAGCAGCATCCTGTGGTTTTGGATAAGATATTGTTCACTATTTCATTAGTTTTAATTTTCTATTAGCAGAACCATACTTTTAGTTTATAACATTAGGTATCTACTAGTGAAAGTCCTGTCAAAATCGGGTTAGCCATTTCAGAGATTAGCCAGATTAGAAAAGACAGAACAAGGACTTGATTTTGTTTTATCTATATTTTCATTCTATACATGACAGTATTATCACAATTAAGTACAATTTATTATAAACATAACAGCTCAAACTGAAAATGTTCTCCATAAGTTTTAATATAACAATCACATCTCATTCTAGTTATGGTATTTATTTGTGTATGTATGTATTTATTTTTATTTTAGTAAGAGTATGTGTATATGCATCTATGTATTATGTGTAGTTTATGGTAAGTATATATATGTATTTAAGACTTTACAAATAAACCTAAATGCACCTACTTCCTATTTTCTCTGCATCACCTAAAGGTTGACTGGTAGAGAATGCCTTAGGCATTAAGTCCGCCAATGTACGTTAAGTGCATGATGTATAATAAATAAATAAATAAAATAAATTTGACAGCCTCGGTGGTGCAGTGGTAGCGTACATGACTGCTGTCCATGGGGTCTCGGGTTCGAATCCCAGGTCATACCAAATGTTTGTATGATCGGACTATCTTAGGTTGTTTAAAAATTGATGATTAAATAGAAGCTGGTCTGGCTGGTAGTTTTATCATCCTTAGCTAGGAATCTTCTTAGACCATCTATGTGATACCTGGTAGTTATTTGTCATTAACAGAATCATCACATTTACGTTCCCACGTAGACAGACAATAACATTTATACCTTACTAATTTATGCCCGCGGCTCCGCTCGCCTATCTCTATGTCGATTATCGCGGCAAAGTAATCTATGTGTTATTCTAATGTATCAGCTATATTACTGTAAAGTTTCATCCAAATCCATTACTATACTATGGTATAAGTATAGATCTTAATACAGATGAGTTACTCACCCAAATAACTGGAAATTCTGAAGCATAATGCACTGAACAATCTAAGTCCACTTGTCCACCAATATCTCTAATCTGTTCCTGAGTTATGTGCGAGATGGTCGGTGTCCTTTGTGCTGACACTAGAATAAAAATAAGTCTTATTACTTGACTCAAACTCCAATCCTTATTAGTTTGGTTATTATGCATCAAATACATGAAATAGCAAAATTTTATTTTATTTCTTTATATAATACTGCAATTATAATTTTAAGTTTAAAATTCACAAAAAATTTGGTGGTGTCATGGAGTCTATTTGTGTAAGATGTGATGTCAATATTTGTCAATCAGTATCAATTATAGCTCTATAGCTAGCTTAAAAAGAGTAGTGTTCATCGGCTATATAAAAACAAAGTGAGCTTTATACGTAAGTGATGTAACTCGCTCCGATTAGTTTTCAGCTTAGCATAGCATATTGCTGTATTATTTTTATTTTTTAGTAGTTTTATTTTTTGTATTATTGCTGTATTATTTTTATTTTTTAGTAGTTTTATTTTTTGTATTAACTATTAATCTCGCTCTGAATATACATTATTTTTATACTCTATTAACCCCGTTTCATTAGATAAATGCATTTTAGTGGTTCTTGGTTACTTTCATCATGCCTGTTGAGTTGTGTTTTTTGTTAGTTTTTTCAAAACTCTATTATATCATTACCAAATTTTATATCTGTTAAGTCCCTATATTATTTTAAGAGATACTTAATATTACATACATTTCAATATTACATACTTAAGTGAATAAATACTTAAGTAAGTAAATACTACTACTTAACCAGTTAGTAACAGTGGTACAGGGTAAAGGGTAATAACTGCACGTTAGGCCTAGTGGTTTAAGTGGTCACCACACTGCTTCCTACTGCGCCAAGTGTTGTGAGGACAACACTTTGTGTGATCTATAAATTGTTGTTCCGAGTGTGGGTGTAGTTTGTATCCATTTCATGTATGTTTATAAAGTCCCCTGTGACACAGAAATGTATATTCAAAAGTATTCTATTAAGATTTTTACATGAACAGTGTCACTTCATGTACAAAATGTTCCCTTTTAAAACCAGTATATTGGTAATGAGATTCATTAATTTTATATTATGTTTGATAATTTTTATAAACGTAATAGAAGGCATTATTGCTTTTTAAGATATTATTGGTAATGCTTCTTATTCTCTAGTCTTGACTTGACTTGATTAATGATTTCCGCGGTAAAGGTCTGTATAATACAGGTAGAACATATTTTAAATTCATGACTCATAATTTGGCACCATTGCCAAAAAAATTTGATGTACATTTGAGGAGTAAAAAGGATATTTGCAACTAGGCCCATACTTTTTACGATATAATATAGGTAAGAATTGCAGTTCCTAATTCGAATATTTAAATAATAAAATATTTTTAAAAAGTTCAATTTGCTTAAAAATAAAAAGTTTTCACATTTATTATATAAAAGTAGGTTTAACGAATAAGTACAGATATATTTGTTGTTTTAGAAAACCAGCAGGATTGACGAGTAAAAAAAAAATAATGGTGCCGGTATTTTTTGTGCTTAGTCCGTTTGAGTTAACATAAACAAATGATAAATCACTAAAATGAGAGGTTTAAACTATCTTTTAGAAAGTACTCCAAATAAACAATAATATTAAAACTCGTTTAGTGTAATTGGTATATATATCTACGGTAAACATACAATATGAAACCAAGATTGCCGAAAACAAGGCGTGGACATCTAGTTTTACTGTACCCCGTAACTGATTTACGCATTAAAATATTTTATTTGATTAAAGTTCTATAGAAATTACTCACCGATTGTAGTTAAGCTGATTATAAGAAACAAATAAATAAGTTTTTTCGACTCCATTTTCATCGATACGCGCATCACCAGTCTAACACAATAACAGATTCAAACTTAAATTTTTTTTCTTCCACTTGAGTGATTCGAGCGAATGAGATAGGGATGATGATCTGAAATCGACTTTTCGTAGAATCGATTTATGAAACAAAAAACGAGATAAAATTTATTGATGTTCCTCACAAATACATTTGGAAAATAAATGGATTCTTGTATTTGTCGAGTTCCCTGTAATAAAATTAAATCAAAAATCACTGATTTTACTGATAAAAGATCTACTGTTGTAATATCTTTCTTGTTTTCCATAAAATTTATATTTACTTTTTAAATGACAGCTCGAAAGAAAGCCAATTTTTAGAAATTGATCTTTTAGACCGCCACTTTCTTGTGAATCAATGCGTCAGGTTCACATTCAGTTAGATTTTAAAATTGATATTATTCGATAAGAATCTCGTCCCTAGAATGAGAATGAATGACATTTGATTGTAACCCCTGCGAATGAATGTTGTCAGACTAAAAAGGTGAAAGGTACGTTAAGTTTTTAATTACTAGCAACATTTCTAAGTAACAAAAGATGCGGTACAACTTTCGTCGTGGTGTCAATAAATTTAAAGCATTTTAAATTTTTGTACCTAAAGATATCTTTTCTTTGCTTTGTTATACGAAACGTAAAGATTACTCCATGAGTAATCTGTTAACTGAATAGATACAAACATGTTACCACTATAAGTGTTGCTTTTTCTAGAATAAGGGGGAGAAAAATGGCCTCCGGTAAACCCACTTGCCAGTAAAAACATAAGAGTCGCCTAATGCCGGTTCTCTTTGGTTTTACCAGTTTACATACTCCAACCGGAATATATTATAAATATACTTAACTATTAGTGAGTATATAGAAAGTCCAACTAATCTATTTTCTACGTATTCTGGAAGGTAGGGGAAGGACTCTTGGGCACTTATCGCTGCAGCTTATTCATGTCTTTTTGGATGCATTGATATAATAATTATATGCAATTTAGTTATCGGCCACTAGTACTCTATATAATATGTTGTTTGTATATACAAACAACATATTATATAGCAAATTAAAATATATATTTACAATGCTTTATTTTAATTTTCAAAAATACTCTTTAATACGCCAGATATTATCTATACGCATGGGTGTACCGAGGTACTGGGCCAGGCTAAATCAGATTTTTTCGAAGCACCTATTCAAATATATTAAAGCGTGGGTAAGATCGACTACGGACAAAAATAGATTAAATGAGCTTTTGTGTTCATTGTACATAAAAAAAATATGTTAACATTATGGGTGATTCTTTCACGAAAAACGTCTTAAACCTTTTTGCTAGAGACCCTCGACAGTTACTTTTAAAATAACTATTTTATAATTAAAGATTTTATATAAAAATATCTGTACAAATAAATAAAGTTGGGGTTTCTGTTTATAATATTAAAAAAACCACATTACTAATCTCTAAAAAGGCTGGACCGCTTTGGACGGAACTTTCATAGCTTATAAAGAGTAACTTAGTCTAAAGTACATCATTATAACAAGCAACAACTATAATAGCGAGGAACACCGCGGGGCTCAGTGAGTGTATTATAAAAAGCAGATTCGCCTCCCCCCCCCCTGGCCCAGAACCTGGGTACGCCCATGTATATACACAGTTATCTGGTGTACAAAAAGTGATTCGTTATTATTATTATCAATCAATCAATCAATCAACAACCCATAATGTCCCACTGCTGGGCTCGGGTCTCTTCTCAGGAGAGGGTTAAGGCCATACATCCTCACGCTGGCCAAGTGCGGGTTGAGGACTGGCAAGAATACGTTGTGGCTNTCAATCAATCAATCAACAACCCATAATGTCCCACTGCTGGGCTCGGGTCTCTTCTCAGGAGAGGGTTAAGGCCATACATCCTCACGCTGGCCAAGTGCGGGTTGAGGACTGGCAAGAATACGTTGTGGCTACGTAAATCTTGCCGTTGGATGTTTTTTAAGCCGCCCGAAGGCCTCCAACTAAGCTTCACGACTGTTATCGTATGATAACAATCGGGACCGACTGATTAACGTGACCTCCGAATCACGGAGACGCTCATGGTAACATGCCACTAGCGGTCACCCATCCAGGTACCGACCGCGCCATCGTTGCTTACCCTCTGTGATTGTTTCTAATCACCGAGTGCAACTGGGCTATGAGCCTATATTATTATCAGACTGCATATTTTCGCTTCTGACTTTAATAAATGGAAAAGTTTACAAAATAATTGATAAGAAATAAACAGCATAAGTACTTATTACGCAAATTAGTTAATTTGTATCTTAACGATATTATTATCAGACCAGTATCTATTTACTCGTAATAAATTTATTATAATTATCTTTTACAAACAATGTCATTTTCTTTTATTAAATTATGATGTAGCAAGATAAAGACAATGAAAATAATGATAAGTGAAAGTTGCCGACCGATCGCTTGTAGCCTATGTCCTTCCTCAGGAATCAAAGTAGGTATCTACATGCCAAATGTACATTTATTTTCTAATTTGCCAGTTAGGTAGAAAAAACTTTGAGGAACGTTTGGAAAGCTTCGTAGGGTCTTCTCATCATCGATCCCACAGTGCCTAAAGACGAAAGTCTTCAAAGTCTGCGTCCTACCCGTAATGACATACGGAGCCGAAACGTGGATACTTACGGTACGATTGGTCCATAAGTTCAAAGTCACTCATCGTGCTATGGAGAGGGCTATACTCGGCGTTTCTCTAAGGGATAGTATCAGAAACGAGGTGATCCGACAAAGAACCAGGATCATCGACATAGCCCACAGGATTAGAAACCTGAAGGGGCAGAGGACTGGCCATATTTGCCGTAGAATCGGTAACCGTTGGGGTAAACGAGTTCTTGAGTGGAGACCGCGTCTCGGCAAACGTAGTGTAGGACGTTCACAGGCCAGGTGGAGTGATGATTTGCGCAAGACGGCTGGCAGATGATGGATGCGAGAATCCATAGATCGAACTAAGTCGCGTACAATTGGAGAGACATATGTCCAGCAGTGGTCTGAGATAGATGATGTGGTGAATGCAGTGGATGATATTGATGATGATGAAATTTACATAGTTTAGCCGTGAAAGCGTAACATACAGGCAGACACACAGAAAAGCGGCATTTGGGTCCACTCGTCACTGGTTTGGCTCTGAAAACTCCACGTGCTGCTTACCGTCGTGGAGGCGGTTCAGCCGGTCATCAAGTTGTCAATTTGATAGAGAAATCGAAGCTGGAAAGAGCTAAACATAATGAATGTACGATGAATGAATGAACGGATAAGATGGTAAAGCTTTCATTCAATTAGTAGCTAGGTTATTCTAGCGTATATATTATTGATTTTATTTTCATTAATCTTACTTAACCTCCGCACGCACTTATCCAAGTTTTAGTTTTGAGGGTGTTTCAAAATAATGAAATGACGGTGACCCTTTAACCATGTTATTGTTATTAAAAAAAAAGAGAGGTGAATCAATGACAATAGTGTAGAAACATACCCCTTATCTACGCCCATGTTGTTCGGCTTTTCGTTTTTCAACGATATCAATTGTCAAGAGATTCTTTTTTCTTTTTTCTATTTATATATTTAAATGGGTTTATCTCATAGGTTAATTGTAATAGTAGATGGAATTGACTCTCTGATCTGACATCTCATCAGATATCACGTCGTTTCTAGAGCTTACTTTGATAACTTTCAACTTTTATATATATATATATATTTATATATATATATGTCTTTTTGTAATATTAAAATAACCGCTTTTTACTAAATGCATATGTATGTATACACGGTGCATTTACCAAAATTTATTTTTTTACAATTTTTGTCTCTCTGTCTGTCTGTTCGTTCCGGTTAATCTCTGTAACAGCTGGACAAATTTTGACGGGACTTTCACTTATAGAAAGCTGATAATATAAGGAGTAAAAAAAGCTACTTTTTCTAGACTAGCTTCACCCCGCGGCGTTACCCGATGGTATTGTACCACGGGCAACACCGCATGACTCAGCTAGTACATACATAGAACTGCTTTATTTATCTCGGTTAGCGTTCAAGAGGCTTCCGTTTCAGTTCACGGGTCGTGTTGCAATGCAATGACAGACCAGAGTTTAGAAGTAGGAGTATTTGAACCATCTTTCCTCGATCGTGTCGGAAAACCATCTCATCGGATTATGACAGTGAGAGAACAGAGAGCGCACCTGTGTTTGGGGACACACATTTGTACTGTAATATCTCCTGCGTAGTTGGCTGGTCTACGTTGGCCAAAATCAGCTTGGAGAGTATCATCTTCATATAAACAAATACAAACCCTTACATTCCATCGTCTTCTTTCCGTCGGAGACCGTTCCTTGCTTCGTTCCTCCGATGCCAGAAGTTCGTGAAGTTTAACGAACTCGTTATACTATCATCAGAAATAACTACTTAACAAGTTCGCTGTCACAAGTAAGGTTACTAGAGTACTAATCCACGTCTCTAATACTGACGGGAGGTTTCAAAGTCTTCCACGGCACCAACATGGACCGACCACAAAGGACAGCACCGTGCACTGTTGAAGGAGCGCCTTATAGAGCGCCATAAATCCTGGTCTTGGACAGACCGCATCCATCCGCTGCTGCCCATTTTGCTTATGCCATTGGTCCTTCGAGCCACAGGGTGACCTACACTATGTTTGCCCAATAGCTCCACCTTAACACTTATCGGTTCCAGCTGCCATCAGTCCGCCTGGAGTCATGACCGTCCCAATTCCACTTCAGTGTGTTGATTCTCCGTGCGATATTGGCAACTCCGTGGGAGAGGCACGCTTCGGCGTGAGTGGGCAGGCTCGACCGGATCGATACCATAGCCTCACAGAAAATCGGTGTGAAACCCGGCCCGTACCCCAGCCCATTCCCCCTCCTCATCTGCTAAAGCCTGGCAAAGCACTTGTGACGCCTCTGGTGTCAATGGGCGGTAATAATTCACGATAAGGCGATACGTCTGCTCGTTTGCCCACTATTCCAAAATAAAAAATATCTCCAGTTAGCTGTCGAAGTGTTGTGCAACGAATTCTATCGACCAGAATTATTACTTTAAGTAAGCTGTCTAAACGTGGTTGAAATAAAAAATACCTCATATATTCAAATAGATTACAAATAAATAAATAATAGCTACAGAAATATTTGGGACAGCTGACACACAACACAAAGCCATTTAGCATCAATCTAAGCAGAACCCGTACTATTTAAGATAGAATGACGGATTGAATACCTAAAATATATCTTTACTAACATTATAAATGTGAAAGTTTATGAGGATGTTTGTCACTCTTTCACGCAAAAAGTACTGAACGGATTTGGATGAAACTTCACAGTAATATAGCTGATGCATCAGAATAACACATAGGCTACTTTTTCGCGATAACCGACATATAGGCGAGCGGAGCCGCGGGCATAAACTAGTAAGGTATAAATGTTATTGTCTGTCTACGAGGGAACGTAAATGTGATGATTCTGTTAATGACAAATAACTACCAGGTATCACATAGATGGTCTGAGAAGATTCCTAGCTAAGGATGATAAAACTATTAACTATTTGCCGCAATAACCTACATATACGCGGGCGGAGCCGCGGGCATAAACAAGTATATATATTTACGTAATTTTCTTGTGGTGTAGTCCTGAAAACTTAACAGATACAGACAGTCAGACTCAATAACTTCCGAATTTATAATAATACTAGGTAGTATCTCAAATGTAGTTAAAGTGGACTTCAAACTTAAAGGGCGCTCATAGCCCAGTTGCACTCGGTGATTAGAAACAATCATCGAGGGTAAGCAACGATGGCGCGGTCAGTACCTGGATGGGTGACCGCTGGTGGCATGATACCATGAGCGTCTCCGTGATTCGGAGGTCACGTTAAGCAGTCGGTCCCGGTTGTTATCATACGATAACAGTCGTGAAGCTTAGTTGGAGGCCTTCGGGCGGCTTAAAAACATCCAACGGCAAGATTTACGTAGCCACAACGTATTCTTGCTAGTCCCCAACCCGCACTTGGCCAGCGTGGGGACATATGGCCTTAACCCTCTCCTGAGAGGAGACCCGAGCACAGCAGTGGGACATTATGGGTTGTTGTTTCAAGCTTAAAAAATATGGAAAATTAATTCACTTGCACTTATCTTTAAAACAAGATAATTAAATAATTTGATAATAATATCTTATTGTGTGTCGTAAAACCACACCATTCACATGTTTGGACGGTGGCTTTCATTAATAAATAAATATGGATAAAATATGGAAATTATCAACAAGTGCACGTCAAGTCTTCGGTCCCGATTGTCGTGAACAACTATGGCAATCGTTATTGGAAAGTCAGTGCCCTTAAATATACTAACAACTAGTTCAGTTCACCCTAATCTTGGGAATAATAAAGGCTAGGTTTTTGCCCTCGACTCTGCTCGCACGTATATCGGTTATCGCGGTAAACAGTTGCCTTTGTCCTTTCGCAAGGATCAAAGTATCTATATGCCTAAGGAAAATCGTCAACAAGCAATTGGTCCACTTCGTAGAAGATCACTTCTTACTAAACAACGCCATCTCGTCCCAAACTAAGCAAAGTTTGTATTATGGGTACTAGATAAGTGATATAAATACATATATACTTTTTTACTTATATATAAATACTATACATAATACCCAAACTACGAAAGAAATATTTGCAGATCAAACTAACATTTACCCAACTCTGGAATAGAACCCGAGACCTCAAGCACAGCAGTCGCATACGCTAGCTAATAGATAAATGTAGAATAAATATATACGATCGAATTAAGAAACCATCTTTTGAAGTCGGTTAAAAAAATGGCTGACCCTGTACCGCTGGCGATATTTAATGAATGATTATGAGATTAATACCGTTTATAAATTCATTGAAATCGGTGCAGCGGTTTAGCCCTTAAAGCGTAATAGTCAGACAGACAGTGAGACAGACTTTCGAATTTATAATAATAACAATGAATAAATATTTTCGGACATTTTAACACACAACTCCATCTACTCCCACCTAAGCGGAGCTTGTACTATGGGTACTAGACAACTGATATTAATACATAGATACTTTTTTCTTGGAAATACATACATATGGACATACACAAGAAATACTTTAATTCTTGAGGAAGGGCATAGGCTGTTCTCTACTGCAATAACCAGTATACACGCGGACAGGCAAAATATAGTCAATTTATCGATTATAATAGCAGTCATGATTTATCCTCGACCTGATTATTGCTCTATAATTCACGATGAGACAACACACCGTTTTTACTGTGGGAGAGCCACCCTTCGGCACAAATGGGTCGGCTCGACCGGGGTGATACCACGGCCTCATAGAAAACCAGCGTGAAACACCGCTTGCGATTGTTTCACCGAGGAAGGAAGGCCATCTCCAACCCCGAAGGCCTGTAACGCATTTGTGACGCCTCTGGTGTTGCGGCCGTCCAAGGGCGGCAGTAATCGCTTACCATCAAACGATACGTTTGCTCGTTTGCCCCCTATTTCATAAAAAAAGTATTTATTAAACAGTAACAAAACTGCTGATAAGAAGTGTCTGTGTGTGTGTGCATTAGTTCCGTTGACTGCAAAAGCGACTTAAAACAGGTCCTATGAAGTTCAAATTCATGGTCATATTGGTCATAAGTGGGGGTTTTAACGATATCACATTTACCTAACAGTATAATATTAATCTATTAAATATTACAGTGTGATATAGATCGGCTTGGATAACGCATGTGAGTACAGTTAATTTCGTTTATATTCTTAGTTTTAAAAGCCATCTCTTGCAGTAAGAATATATCCCGCGTAGCGGGGGACTTTACAAACACTTATGAACTCGACACTCGATGAAAAGAGGAACGAAGACTCTCTTCTTCAATGTCTCGCTGATTTCAGAGCCTCGCTGATTTCAGCACAAACGGGTTGACTCGATCGGGTACTATTCTCTCACAGAAGACCAACCTAAAATGACAGCATACTTGCTGTCTTGTTTCGTTTGTCAATGCGAAACCGGAGGCCCATTGATACAGAAGCATCTTAGTAGGCTCCCATAGTATGGGTGATCATGCTGCATTGCCTGCATTAGTATAGTGACCAACAGAGAGTCCGAGATTGGAGAATACGATTCTTATAAGCCCTGGCTTAGTCAGCATAGTAGCTTGAACGTAAGAGTGTAGGCTGTGCTTCCCATAGCATATATGGAATATAGGTTAGCACTAGCACACATGGCACAGATGGCTAAAGTCTAGTAAAGATTCTAGGATACTTCCTACTTAGGTTAGGATATAATATTACAATGGTCTTAAAATCACTTCAACGATAAGAATGCTGGTTCTTCAGATTGTTTTCTCTTAAACTAGGTTACGATCGCTTTTCAGTCTACTATGACACGGTTGAATTTCAATATTTTACGAGGGGTATATCCGTAAAGCCGAAGTATCTTTTCCGGTACAAATTTTTGCGAAGGATAGATATTTTAGACTTACATACAAAAACCATCGCCTGTCACTAAACACTCACACATAACAATTAATACAAAACATTCACAATTTACACACACAAACTGATTCTGTGACTGAACAGAGTAGCCTATCCTATCAGACTATTCCTAGATAGACAGGTTTCGTACTTACTTAGGAGTCAAACTACCCGTAAAGATTGTCACCCATGTGCATAAAGCAGAAGATAAGAAATTATCATTAGTAAAATAAAATATAAGAACAGTAGATTAGGTATTAAAACAAGGTCACGTAAATAAACTAACTCAGATATTACTGATTATAAACATTTATACGCATAATGGTTACATAATAGATAAATACGTACCTAATCTATACAAACAAATAAAATTGATATGTCTGTTTGTAGTTCAAATAAATGAATATAAATAAATAAAAAATGTAACGAAAACAATGGGTGAAACATGTAAAATTACTACGTGCCTTTACGTAGGCGCCGGCATGTAACTTGGCCAGATTTCGGCATAATGGGGGTGACTTCGCGCAGGTTCGTGCATAGTACAATTAGTGCAACAAATCAATACCAACTAAATGGAAGTGTAAAACTCAACTAAGCTAAATATATATATAAGGCTCGGGCTATAAACTTGACAATTTAGCAGCTTTTATGTCGTAAGTACCCACTCACGATGAAATTCCAGAAATTCACTCCTAAAGTTTTACTATACAAGAATGAACAGTTGCATGGAACCTATTCATTCTCAAAGTCGAACGCAATAAAAAACACTCACGCGACCGAAAACTAGTATAAAATATAGGTAATAATCTTAGAGTTTTTCTTCAATGTAAAATTTCTTGCCGTGCGCCAAATTCTTCGGCACATATATACGCAGGCAAGCTCAACTAGAGTGGTACTCTCGGAAAACTTTCCAAAAGTTGGTAAAGTTACGCGCGAAGTTAAAACTTAAATAAAAAGAAAATATTATAAAAACAAAAAATCCGACTGCATTTTTTGTTTTTACAAAACTAAAAAGAATAAAATAAGCCTCAGAATTTAAAAGCAGATTAGAAGGATCAACAGTCGGGACCCATTCATTTTTGTGACTTATCAAGGAGCTACACGTAAAATTTAAATGGGTATGATATTGTTTGTTCTAATAACTTTAAATCGTTACATATCCTAAACGGTTTTATAAAATAAAAAATGATGAAGGAAACCTAATATTCATTTTCAAATAACTATTCAACGATACCCCACTTGACGTGGTGCGTCGAAATTTTTTTTTCATTTTGACAATGTGGCGACTAGTTGTTACTATAGTGAGTATTGTTTACTGTAATGTTTTTAGTGACACTCCCGAGGTCAAGACGAATCGATTGACGTACGGATCATCAAAATCTTTGGCCTCTACAATGCCACGTAGGAACAAACATACATACATACATACATAGACTGATAAACACATAGCCCTTCTTTGCTTTGCGCAGTCGAGTAAAAATATAGTACTGATTGAGATCATGATGAGCTATTTATGAGCCTGCTGAAGTGACTACTCTGCCTGATGGAAAGCATAAGGAGAATCCAAGAGCAGTGGTTACCGTACTCATTGCAAATGCAGACAATGCAATAATACCGCATGGTGCATATGGCGGCCTAATGAAATGCTTTTGCATCATTGCTTTTTTTTCATACCACAATGGGCCATTATATTTTTTTACCTTTGATTGTTGTAATATAACTAATGACTTGAATATTCATAGATAAAAAATATTATCTTGAGTATTATCAGACAGTATTATGTACGGGAAATATACCTATCAGTTTTAATCACTAGCTTGTTTTTATTCTCAAGTAAAATATGTGTAGTTAATCAAATATTCAATTTACCTATCGTTTTGATTATACTGGATTAAATATTTCGGTGGGTGTTATTCATATTTATTAACAAATTCGTCTGCGTTTTTCAATAGGAATAAATTTTGTTTCTTTTTGCAATCATTTTCGTTCTCTGAGACGCTGTAAATTTTTCGAACCCAAAGAGATTTCAAAAAGTGGAAACGAGCTAAGCCGGCCCATTCGTGCAGAGCCACGTTTCGGCAAGAATGGGCCGGCCCGACCGGACTGATACCACAGCCTCATAGAAAACCGGCGTGAAGTAGCGCTTGTGTTGTATTTCACCGAGTGAGTGAGGATACCGGAGGCACATATCCTAACCCCTCCCCCATAACCATCCTCCTTTCCATCCCCCAAAGACTGGTAACGCACTTGTGACGCCTCTGCTGTTGCAGATATCCATGGGCGACGGTAATCACTTACCATCAGGCGATAAGCCAGCTCGATTGCTCGCGACTGCTTAAAAAAAATTACACCTAATGTCCAGATTCCCATAAAAATGCTTGAAGTATAAGCAGAATCCTCATCCGTTTACTTGCATGTACTATGTCTACCAAAATGAAATCCAATGGCCCTAATAACAATGCTTTTGTTACAGACAAAATGGAGGCTGTAGTATTTGATGGAAAGACTTTGTCCTTAAAGTACCAGAAGGACTACCCGATGCCAGTGATCTCAAATGATGACGAGGTCATCGTAAAGATCGAATATTCAGGCATCTGTGGTACTGATCTACACATTATACAGGTTGGTATAAAATGGGAACTGCCCAAGCACTCAATGAGAACAGTTTTTCCAGAACTGATCAAAACCTAATGTCATCATTATTATCATCATTTTAGTGATAGAACGTCTACTGGTAGACCTAGATATCCCACAGAGACCACCAAGAAGAGGTTGCGCATACTACTGGTATTGTATGAATCTAAGACACCCTCTCTGAAGACTGGCCTGAGATGATAGTAGTTTTATGTGATCAAAATCCAGGAAGCTGTATTCTTTTCGCGTCTTCTTGCCATGGATTCGATATTGAAATAGCCTACTTTTTGAGTAATCTTATTCCTTGCTGACCAAATACACAATCTTACTTATTCAAAATTCTTTAATATTTGCTTTCCAGGGTGAGTTCCCAGCACGTAAAGATCGTCCACTACCTTTGGGTCACGAGTCTTCTGGCGTTATCACTGCCGTGGGCAAGAACTCCATCTTCAAAGTTGGACAGAAGGTCGCCATTGACCCTAACTGGTAATTATTCTACATAGACATCAGATAGCAATTTTATTTGGAGTCATATAACTGTACTGTTTGGAGTTAGTTTCACATGGAGACCTCTGTGCACCACTTACTTTACAAGATTTCTACAACACCTTAAGCTGGACTGGAAGAGAATGCCTTGGGCATTAAGTCCACCTTTGCAAAAAAGTGCATAAAGTTTTAAATAAATAAAAAATTAAGGTATAAAAGTTCTGAGTAACTGCATATTTTTGGAATTAAGCTTGATAGAATTTTCAAAAAGAAATAAATACTAAAAAAGTGAAACAAGAGAAGAGAAAATAATAAATTTAGAACTACTACTAGTCGATGGTTAGTGATTCGGACTATTTTTTTTTATGGTGTAAGGGGCAAACGAGCAAACGTATCATCTGAAGGTAAACGATTACCGCCGCCCATGGACACCCGTAACACCAGAGGTGTCACAAGTGCATTGCCTGCCTTTGGGGGATGGGGAGGGGAATAGGGGAGGGAATGTGATATGGGCCTCCGGTATCCTCACTCACTCAATGAAACATAGTGCAAGCGCTGTCTCACACCGGTTTTCTGTGAGGCCGTGGTATAACTCCGGTCGAGCCGGCCCATTCATGCCGAAGCGTGGCTCTCCCACAATTATTAGGGTAGGGCCAAAGGCCCTGGGTTTGATACCAACGCTATATAAATAAATGGGATGATCAAGAATATTTGTTTCGTATGTGGGTGTATTCTCTTTGGGATATGTAGATTTACTACAGCGCAGGCTGTGTCTAATTTGGGTTCAGACAGCCGTATGTCAGATAGTGATAAGTTATAATTATTATTATTATACCATAGTTAAGTCAAAGTAAATGGTCAAGAGACAGTTAAAGAAGAACTTTGGAGTAACAAATACCATATGTTAATCCTTTCTTCCAGCGCCTGCGATCTTTGCGACTTTGCCGTAACGGAAACTACCAGTATTGTCTATCTGCTGGTATCAACAGCACTATTGGCATCTTCAGGGATGGTGGTTGGGCGCAATACTGTGTTGTGCCACAGCAACAGGTCTTTGCCTTACCTGATGGCATCACTACTGAGCAAGGTTTGTAAGAAGACCTTTTCTTTTGGATAAAGTAGTTTAAATGAGCACGAGGGTCACCTAGAAGTAATGGACGGGACGGGAGGGTTAAGAGAGTGTTATGACTTAATACATATGTCCATATCCATTCATATGTCTTCAATGCCATAATAACTGTGAAAGTCGATAAATTAGTTTTAGTAGCCTTTTAATGTATATATCAGACACTATTTGTTACATTATCATGTCACTGAATTTTGATCTGTATTGCGTGACCATTAGAGTTGTTATTTATTTAAGTATGCAGTATTTGAGCTGTTCTTATGCGTTAAGATTACCAAGACTCTCAAATCACACATTCATACGAACAGCTGAATAATATACATACCACAATATATTATTTCTTTTATTTTAGCTGGACTCACAGAGCCTTACTCCTGCGTCGCTCATGGCTTCAACCGAGCTGCTCCGATCAAAGTTGGTCAGAAAATCCTCGTCATCGGTGCTGGTATCATTGGTGAGTGCAATGAAGAAACATTTTGATATTTCGTCCTAGTTTTAATCAGTGAGATGATTATGTGGCTTTATACGCGGATTGGGTTTATGCAAAATGTGAAAAACGCGTTGGAACGACACCTTACCTACTAAAAAGCCATTGCAGCCTTGCTAATAACGGGCTAGTCACCAGACACTCGATCTTGGGCAGATCAGCTTCTTCAATACAGTTTCAGCTTCTTTTGTTCCAACTCCATATCTTATACGAGGCTTGTGGTCATCGGAGCCACCAATTTACATAAGTAATTTACTCGTTCCAAAAAAAAAAATACATTTCCTAGACCAAAGTTAGTGTTAAGTAAGCGTTAACCAGAAAAAGAAACTAGCAAAAATTCTTGGAATTGCCAGATAAGTCCCAGTTTTTAGAGTTAATCACGATATTATTATTATCACTGTTTCTAGGTAATCTCTGGATTTCAACTCTGCACCATCATGGTCATAGGGATGTGACAGTCTCTGAGATGAATAAAACCAGACTCGAAATTGTCAAAAGGCTTGGTGAGTTTTTTATTTAATCTCTCTATCGCATTAAGTCTATCCTTTTTTACGCGGTGAATACTTTTCGCACCATACACTTCGTGGGGATACGAATAGCGTGTATGGGACTCCCGGAGGACCGGTCTATCCACTAAACCCCGCGGCGGCTTTGGAGTACCCCCTGCCATACCCCATAACTGAGGTACATCCTGGGGCGACCAGAGTCACCACCAGGGCTGGACGCTGTCGCGCCTTACACCTTTCAACGCAGTAAGAAGCAGGAATACTGACCTGCTTTAGACGTCATCTGTCCCGGATGTTTTGAAGTGACCACATCGATGGTGACGGCGGCGATTAAGAAAAACTGGTGACCTCGCATTATTTTAACCGATAATGGTAGTGAATGCAGACAGCTTTAAATAAATGAAAAACACAAGACACCAACCTGTCAAAAATTTTAGTGTGGAAGGTGTGAAGACTGTGCAGGAAAGGAGATCATGTCCCTTCAACACTAAGGGAGGATCCTCAGACCAGGCATGGTGATCACGTCTAGCCTGATCAGAGGATCTTCCCTTTGTGTTGGAAAACGGATACCATGTCCCTCCATATTTAGTTCTTTATTTTTCTCGAACTTTCTTATCTATTGTTAGATGCTTATGAAAATTTTATATCATTTACAGAAACCGGCTTCAGATTAGTTAGACCTGAAGTGTTGGCAGAAGAAAAGACCCTCTACGATGTTATCATTGATTGCACAGGTAATGTCATCTTGACATAGGTAGTTGGTAGAATAGGCATGATGACTAATTAAAAAAACTGTTTTATGATGTCCGGAAGCATCTCCTATTGTCAAAAACAATCATATTTCTATAAAAGGTAAAGTTTTAGAAGGAAAAAATGAGATCTAAATTTAAAATCGCCTGGTGGTGTCATGGTGTCTACTTGTGACGTCACTTCGCAGACGCGACGTCACCATTTGTCAATCAGTGTCAATTATAGCACTTAAAAATAGAATAGTGATCGTCGATTGTAACCAAACAAAAGGACGTTTACTTACACGTGATGGCGGATTGCTGTATTTTGTAGTTTTATTTTCGTTGATTTTCTATTAATTTCCCTTAAAATGTGAAGATAAATACGATTTTCATACTCTATGAACCCCATTTCATCAAATAAGTAGATAATTTTAGTAGTTCTTGGTTACTGTCATCATGCCTATTATTAGCGATAGAACCAATAGGTTATGGACACAAATTTGGGCCTCCAGTAATTTTTAGAGCGACCGGGGCGTTACTCATGTGGTGTCAAACTATAAGTGTCCAGCATGGATTTCTAAATTAAATCAAAGTTAAATAAGAAAGTTTGATACTCCTGTTTCTTATAATGAACTATATTATCCGAAGGAATCTATTTATGTGCAAAAAATCGCGGTGGTTATCTCGAAGTTGCGCGAATCCAAAGACTTGTTCTTCGATGAACCCGGGGACCCGAATCAATACTTATTATAAAATCACCAATCAAGGAATCAATTGTTTAAGCATAATCAACTTCCAAATTACGAGTTCTCATTTTATTTAAATAGTCTCATGTTATTTAAATAGGATTTTTACTACACGTCTATAAACAATAGTTTGGTGAATTTCTAAATATTTTCTTTGCAGGTGTTGGCAAAGTGATGGAGATTAGTTTCAACTACATGAGGCATGGCGGCAAGTACGTCCTCTTCGGTTGCTGTCCCCCAACCCATCAAGTCAGGTATGGAAAATATTGTTTCTTCTACTTTTACCAGAGAATAGGTTGCAATTATATTACTAGCTGACCTACGCTACCTCGTTTGCGTTTCCTATTGCCCGTTTCGTGAAAATTTCCTCGTTATTGACACATTCTCCATTGGTGCTCCGGTCCTAGCGTATAGCCTTCCTTGATAAATGGGCTTTATTATTCTGAAATAATTTATCAAATCGGACCAGTAGTTACTAAGATTAGTGCGTTCAAGCAACAAACTGTTCTGCTTTAAATATTAGTATCTATAGATGATGGTTTAATCTGAAATACTGAATCTATATAGGCAAAACTAGATTAACCTATAGATAAATTTCTGTCTAATTAAATACAACTTTACCAGCAGCAACTTATCCCTAAAGAAATCTATTTTAAATTGTAGGGTCCTGTTCAAAACATACTTCCATATCACGGAGACCCACTGAACTTCGGAGTAACTACTAAGCCTATCTTGTCATCTCCCCTTTGTGTTGGGGCTTTATACTTGTTCTTAAATAATAATAACTCAATATTATTAATTAACATGTTTCTTTCCAGCCTGAACCCATTTGAGATCTACAGCAAAGAATTGACCATTATCGGAGTAAAGATCAACCCGTTCAGTTTCCCCAGCGCTATCGGCTGGCTCAAGGCTATGGGCAGCAGGTAATTAACCTTACATTTTACACAGCTGCGTAAAATAGGAAACCCCTACTTAGATGTCACTTAGGATGGTGAAAACGAAATTAGAAAAGATTTATATTTAGGAGCTACCTTCGTTAGGGGGCTCCTAGTTATTCATTTATTTATTTANTGTGAAAAACGCGTTGGAACGACACCTTACCTACTAAAAAGCCATTGCAGCCTTGCTAATAACGGGCTAGTCACCAGACACTCGATCTTGGGCAGATCAGCTTCTTCAATACAGTTTCAGCTTCTTTTGTTCCAACTCCATATCTTATACGAGGCTTGTGGTCATCGGAGCCACCAATTTACATAAGTAATTTACTCGTTCCAAAAAAAAAAATACATTTCCTAGACCAAAGTTAGTGTTAAGTAAGCGTTAACCAGAAAAAGAAACTAGCAAAAATTCTTGGAATTGCCAGATAAGTCCCAGTTTTTAGAGTTAATCACGATATTATTATTATCACTGTTTCTAGGTAATCTCTGGATTTCAACTCTGCACCATCATGGTCATAGGGATGTGACAGTCTCTGAGATGAATAAAACCAGACTCGAAATTGTCAAAAGGCTTGGTGAGTTTTTTATTTAATCTCTCTATCGCATTAAGTCTATCCTTTTTTACGCGGTGAATACTTTTCGCACCATACACTTCGTGGGGATACGAATAGCGTGTATGGGACTCCCGGAGGACCGGTCTATCCACTAAACCCCGCGGCGGCTTTGGAGTACCCCCTGCCATACCCCATAACTGAGGTACATCCTGGGGCGACCAGAGTCACCACCAGGGCTGGACGCTGTCGCGCCTTACACCTTTCAACGCAGTAAGAAGCAGGAATACTGACCTGCTTTAGACGTCATCTGTCCCGGATGTTTTGAAGTGACCACATCGATGGTGACGGCGGCGATTAAGAAAAACTGGTGACCTCGCATTATTTTAACCGATAATGGTAGTGAATGCAGACAGCTTTAAATAAATGAAAAACACAAGACACCAACCTGTCAAAAATTTTAGTGTGGAAGGTGTGAAGACTGTGCAGGAAAGGAGATCATGTCCCTTCAACACTAAGGGAGGATCCTCAGACCAGGCATGGTGATCACGTCTAGCCTGATCAGAGGATCTTCCCTTTGTGTTGGAAAACGGATACCATGTCCCTCCATATTTAGTTCTTTATTTTTCTCGAACTTTCTTATCTATTGTTAGATGCTTATGAAAATTTTATATCATTTACAGAAACCGGCTTCAGATTAGTTAGACCTGAAGTGTTGGCAGAAGAAAAGACCCTCTACGATGTTATCATTGATTGCACAGGTAATGTCATCTTGACATAGGTAGTTGGTAGAATAGGCATGATGACTAATTAAAAAAACTGTTTTATGATGTCCGGAAGCATCTCCTATTGTCAAAAACAATCATATTTCTATAAAAGGTAAAGTTTTAGAAGGAAAAAATGAGATCTAAATTTAAAATCGCCTGGTGGTGTCATGGTGTCTACTTGTGACGTCACTTCGCAGACGCGACGTCACCATTTGTCAATCAGTGTCAATTATAGCACTTAAAAATAGAATAGTGATCGTCGATTGTAACCAAACAAAAGGACGTTTACTTACACGTGATGGCGGATTGCTGTATTTTGTAGTTTTATTTTCGTTGATTTTCTATTAATTTCCCTTAAAATGTGAAGATAAATACGATTTTCATACTCTATGAACCCCATTTCATCAAATAAGTAGATAATTTTAGTAGTTCTTGGTTACTGTCATCATGCCTATTATTAGCGATAGAACCAATAGGTTATGGACACAAATTTGGGCCTCCAGTAATTTTTAGAGCGACCGGGGCGTTACTCATGTGGTGTCAAACTATAAGTGTCCAGCATGGATTTCTAAATTAAATCAAAGTTAAATAAGAAAGTTTGATACTCCTGTTTCTTATAATGAACTATATTATCCGAAGGAATCTATTTATGTGCAAAAAATCGCGGTGGTTATCTCGAAGTTGCGCGAATCCAAAGACTTGTTCTTCGATGAACCCGGGGACCCGAATCAATACTTATTATAAAATCACCAATCAAGGAATCAATTGTTTAAGCATAATCAACTTCCAAATTACGAGTTCTCATTTTATTTAAATAGTCTCATGTTATTTAAATAGGATTTTTACTACACGTCTATAAACAATAGTTTGGTGAATTTCTAAATATTTTCTTTGCAGGTGTTGGCAAAGTGATGGAGATTAGTTTCAACTACATGAGGCATGGCGGCAAGTACGTCCTCTTCGGTTGCTGTCCCCCAACCCATCAAGTCAGGTATGGAAAATATTGTTTCTTCTACTTTTACCAGAGAATAGGTTGCAATTATATTACTAGCTGACCTACGCTACCTCGTTTGCGTTTCCTATTGCCCGTTTCGTGAAAATTTCCTCGTTATTGACACATTCTCCATTGGTGCTCCGGTCCTAGCGTATAGCCTTCCTTGATAAATGGGCTTTATTATTCTGAAATAATTTATCAAATCGGACCAGTAGTTACTAAGATTAGTGCGTTCAAGCAACAAACTGTTCTGCTTTAAATATTAGTATCTATAGATGATGGTTTAATCTGAAATACTGAATCTATATAGGCAAAACTAGATTAACCTATAGATAAATTTCTGTCTAATTAAATACAACTTTACCAGCAGCAACTTATCCCTAAAGAAATCTATTTTAAATTGTAGGGCCCTGTTCAAAACATACTTCCATATCACGGAGACCCACTGAACTTCGGAGTAACTACTAAGCCTATCTTGTCATCTCCCCTTTGTGTTGGGGCTTTATACTTGTTCTTAAATAATAATAACTCAATATTATTAATTAACATGTTTCTTTCCAGCCTGAACCCATTTGAGATCTACAGCAAAGAATTGACCATTATCGGAGTAAAGATCAACCCGTTCAGTTTCCCCAGCGCTATCGGCTGGCTCAAGGCTATGGGCAGCAGGTAATTAACCTTACATTTTACACAGCTGCGTAAAATAGGAAACCCTACTTAGATGTCACTTAGGATGGTGAAAACGAAATTAGAAAAGATTTATATTTAGGAGCTACCTTCGTTAGGGGGCTCCTAGTTATTCATTTATTTTTTTATGGGATAGGGGGCAAACGAACAAATGTATCGCCTGATGGTAAGCGATTATTGCCACCTATGGATACCACCAGATTATCGGTGAAACACAGTGCAAACGCTGTTTTACACCGGTTTTCTGTGAGGCCAACTCTGGTCGAGCCAGTCCATTCGTGCCGAAGCTTGGCTCTCCCACGCTACGTTTTACAATGGTTTTGGCAACTAGGACCGTGCCGTATGACCATAATTTCTTAACGTGAAACACACTTACAAACTTCCTGCTGTTATTAAGAATTTCTTGTAAGAAAAACCCAATAACACTTTCGATCCAACCCGAGGGAACCTCTTGATCGGCAATCACATGCGATAACCGGTAGATCAATGAGGCTAGATCAATGATTTTTACTTTATTATTTAAATTATTTTTAGATACGTGGACTATCACAAACTCGGAGTGAAGACCTACCGTCTTTCAGAGTACGAAGCAGCTTTAGAAGACCTGAAGAATGGATCCGTTGCCAAAGCCATCTTCAAAATTAACGCGGATTAACCGCTAATTAATAAATTTTAATTTATTTTTTAAAAAGGTTGTCTTTCTTCTAGAAAATTACCACATTTCGTTCGTTGGAAGCTAAATTACGCTAAGCTAAACTACTGGTGGTGGTGAATTTTTGTTTGTTCATTTGAACCTTGTACATAATGAAAATTCCAGGCTTTATCAGTCAAAGATGATATTAATAACAGATTGTAGATAGTTTGAAGCGCTCCTGAAAATCATAAAAAAGACACATGGCTAAGTATACCCGTCTACAATGCAACAACATCATTTTATATTTTTTGCGATATATTTATATGCTGTTTTTTTCCCCAATATTAAAATGACACTATTGTTACATCAATGTGATTATATGGTATTAAAATATCTAAAGGCAACACAGTAAACAGCAAGGAACAGAAAACTATATCTAAACTTGACAAACTATCACAGTAAAGCCAGTGTGTGTGTCCGTACGTGCGGGTGGGCGTGCGTGCGTGCGTGCGTGCGTGCGTGCGTGCGTGCGTGCGTGCGTGCGTGCTTGCGTGTGTACGTGCGTGCTTGCGTGCGTGCGTGCGTGCGTGCATGCGTGCGTGTGTGTGTGGGTGTGTTTGCACTTGCATACACATACACTAGTACTATATTGGTGTCACGTAACTTTGAGAAGATTCTCTGCAGAAACATAATCATTGATTTAAACCAATCGATTACAACCCTTTTAAGCCTATTACTTTTCAATTTACGCACCCTATGACTTCGTCACATTTGTTAAACGTGTGGGGAGCCAAAAAAAAATGTAGTGTCTCTGAGCAAATGCTAACTTAACACAAGGTACAGGGCATCGTTCTCTACCCTTTTGTAATATTGGTAGCCTAGGGACAGTATGTTTATGGTACCTTCGTAGCATTTCCCTCACAAATATTTTCCCGACAGATAATACACCTGTCATTTCGTACAATGGAGATGTCGGGTGCCGATACGGTAACCTATTTGTGTAATATGAAACCTCTGTGCATCTCCCTCACAACATTTTTACACCACCCGAAGGTTGACTAGAAGAGAATGCCCTGGGCATTAAGTCCGCTGATGTACAGGTTTAGTGCATAAAGTTTTAAATAAAAAAATAAAGTACAAAAATACCATCATAAATGTCAGAGATTTGGGAAACAAACAGAAGTCTAATTGAGAATCTTCTCTTCGTTTTGAGTCGAGTTGGCTATAAAGGAAACGACGTGTTCGTTAGCGAGAACTACAATTTTAATTTATTGATGACGAGAAATTGCAAAGAATGTCACAGAACAGAAAATATTGTACTTATTATTGGACTAAGAAAACGCCCTTAGCAGCACGCCCTGCCCGTAGGTCTGCAAAAGCCGTTTTGTAGTCTCGGAGGCGATAGATTTTGACCCCAAGCCTGTCATAATTTGTGAACCTGTAATGAAATAAAACAGTTGTTACTGCAGTGCTGTGTATGTGTTCTATAAAAACATATATAGTCAGGAAAAAATATATACTTGTCACCCATAGCTTTCATCCAATCCATAGATGTGTAGAAGGTAAAGGGGTTGGTTTTTGCTCCAACAATGGTCAACTCTCTGTCAAAGATTTGAGACGGGGTCACTCTGGAAAGTAAAGGAGTTTTGTATATAGTTTACTGGCAAACGTTAAGATACGTTCTTGTGATACTAGTGAAAAAGTTTTATCTAAGACAATTTATCTTAAGGATAACTAAATAGGGTCGTAGGGTAGAAATCTAGTTATTAATATGCATTGATCTGCAATGGAAAATGCGAATATTTCATTAGATATTGCTTTCTGATAATTATTTATAATTGTGTATTTCTTTCTTTATAAATTTATTACTTATTGTACTTGTTATCTCTTTGCATTGTATTAACGACAAAAATTTTGTAAAAAGAATATATATTGTAATATTGATATTTTTGTACTGGTTCTATAAACAGGTGTTTTTACACCTCGATAGAATTCTTTACCAGATAAATAAATGAATATAATTTACGTAAAGACAAAATTATTTGCGAAAGGAAAGTGAGAAAGTTTGAAGTATGTCCGATCCAACGATAGTTATGTTAACTTTTTTTTTTTAATTGTTTTAGGGGCAAACGAGCAGACGTATCGCCTGATGGTAAGTGATTACCGCCGCCCATGGACACCCGTAACACCAGAGGTGTCACAATTGCGTTACTGGCCTTTGGGGGATGGGGTGGGGAAGGGGGATGGTGAGGGGATAGGGGGCGTTGGATTGGCGTATGGCCTCCGGTATCCTCACTCACTCGATGAAACGCAGCGTAAGCGCTGTTTCACAACGATTTTCTGTGAGGCCGTGGTATCACTCCGGTCGAGCCGGCCCATTCATGTCGAAGCGTGGCTCTCCCACGATAACTTGCGTAGTTTAATGGACTTTGTCACATAGATTACAGTTTTTATCCGAGGGTACTAGAATATTGGGTATTATCTATGCGGTGATAGATTCGGAGTTTCACCATCCATATTCATCCCGTGGGTGTCGTAAGAGCTCAGTAAGCAAGGAAATTCACAGGACAACGGCTTTGTAAAGAGTAGGACTACTTGACACAAACCCTTTTTTTTACGTGTGGAATCCCCCTCGGGCCTTCACCCTACCTGGGTCCGCGGCGGGGCGGTGTATCGGAATCGAACCGACTAAAACCACACCGTGTGCCACTCTGCGCCTGAGACGGGAGGAATTCAGGAACCGCTTTCTTACGCCATCCGGACCACTTGACACAAACCCTATGTCAACTCTTTTGGGTCAGGGTAACATAAGAAGATCAAGGAGACCCAAAGGTCCAGAAGTGAATCATCTAAGTTTATTTCTGATGATTGTAGTGTTGTATTTGAACAAAAATAACGGTTCTTCTAAAGACAGAAGTATTTTAAATCAAATTATTACGTAGCGGTATGTGTTGGAGGACAGCAGCCGAATAACACATATTTTCCTCCGTATCTCATGTACTTGAAACAGGTTTCAAACACTTTCCCAACACCTGGAAAAAGTTTGACTTTTTAGAAGCTTTTTTTTGTACAGACTACTCCCACATTAGGAATATAAATCCTGTGTTGCGGAGTACTTTATAAACGAATATAAAACGGACACAAAAGACATCCAGATTCGGAACAGCAATTAGTGGATCACATAAAGTGTTGTACCATGTGGGATTTGAATCCACAATACTGAGCGCAGTAGAAAGCTGCGTGGCGACCTCTTAAACCACTATGCCAGTTTATACACATGTAGTCAACCGTCAGTAACAGTTATCTTATTGTCCTTAGTTAATTTAGATCGAAGTAAGTGGCGTGAAATTGGAGAGGCCTATGTCCAGTAATGGACTGCGATAGGCTGACGATGATGATGATGATCCTTAGTTAATTGAAGACACTGACTTTGCATTTTTTAATACACTACAAGTGTCAGAATTGCAATGGAAGGTTTAATATTGCAGTCTGATTGAATGTATGTAGACTAAGATCTGAGCTGCTCGCATCCAACTTCCGCCTTACTCACCTTAATGAATATTTCGGTCATCTAACATACAACGCCGCCTAGCCCTAAGCTAAGCAGAGCTCGTGTTATGGCTACTAAACAGCCATATTTATATGCTTTTTTTGTAAACATACATATTTTAGATAGAAAACACCCAAAATCCAAAACAAATACTTGCAGATCATACAAACATTTGGTCCGGCCACTTACGCTACCACTGCGCCACAGAGGCAGTCTAGAGGTTGTTGTAAAGAGATTTGGGGGAACCTTAGGTCTAGCCATAGACGTACTTTAATTGATATAATGAACTTTCTATAATATACTATACCGGTGCAGTCTATAATGAGATCGTACTGTATCTGATCCTTCTCTAAAGCACTGGGTTCGATCAAGCGATAACCAGTTTCTGTAAAGATATTATAAATATAATTTGATATAATTTAGTAGATGGGTAAAAACATACACTACAGTCCGGCGGACCGGTGGTGAGTGACCATAGCGTCTTCCCCCGATACAAAATAGCCCGTCATGTTTTTTGGGGAAATCTTCACACATTTTTGACTAACATATAAAAACAATCGTCTGTAACTACGAACTCACACATAAAAATTAAACCAAAACGTTTAGAATGCACACAAACGTAAATATATTTTGTGTCATAACTGTGTCATGCGTAGGCTCATTTGGGCTTATAATTTGAGCCGTCCTGCTCTATGGTACTTGAAGAACTGTATTAAGGTGGTAGAGATAACGTACAGCTTGTACTTGCGTATCTTATGACAAAAAAGTCCGTTGATAGAGAAATCTTATTGTAGACATTCGTTATACAAGGATCAAGTCTGCATGAAGGTTTTGGTAAGAATTTGTTTGATGGTGTGACAAAATGAGCAGATGTATCACATGTTTGTAAGCGATTACCGCGCCCAAGGACATCCACCAGAGGCGTCACAAGTGCGTTGACGGCCTTTTAAGAAGGAGTACGCTGTTTTCTTGAAGATTTGAAGGTCGTATTGGCTCGGGAATACCGCAGGCGATATTTTATTCCACAGTTTTATTGTGTTAATCAATAATGTATTAAAAAAAAAACAACAAACTCAAATACACAGTTACTCTTAAATATTCTACAACTGTCAAAGATGATTCGACGAAAGGCGTGAACCAAGGTAGTTGAAAATGACGCAACGTCTTTTTCAATTTATTCATAAATTTTATGTCGTATGATGTTGTGAAGGGTTCTAAGTATAATATGTCTTATAGCAATTGGTGTAGAGTCGATAGTCTATCTTCTTGTTGATGCTAGAACCAAAAGTTATAATCAAATAAATATAATATAATAATAGATGGTCAATGAAGAACTAACCAAGACTTTTTATGATTTGCAGTCGGTTTTTATTTATTTCACAAACCGTTACGTCTCTGTGTCCATGGTGGTGAAAAGCAGCGGTAAAGAGGTTACCTGCATCAAAGAGTAAAGGGTGTAATATATTTTCAAATTCAATCACACGGACCCCACGGACAATCTGTATTGAACCATAATACTATTAACTACAGTTGATATTGCTTTGCTTGCTCCACACCTAGACTCTACAGTTATTGAGGTAATGAACTTATGCGAAACCTTACCGATTATGCCGGCACCAAGGATGAGTATCTTTTGTCCAATTCTAAGTGGCGCAGCTCGCTTGAATGTGTGAACGACACAAGAGTATGGTTCTGCCAGAGCAGCTGAAATGAAGTAGGTACATATTTCTGTATTTTTGTAACTCAATTCAATGTCTAATAGTAAATTGTCTTCATCCAAAATGAGTCTGGTGGCCCCCATTCTTAGATTCTACTCAAGCTTTTCATCAGGCTTAGCATAGTCACTTAAGCTAACAAATTAAAAATATATATAACATTACCTTCTATTGTAAATAGGAAAAAATAAATATAAAACAATAGTAAGTTAAGTAACCTTATATTCTATTTATATTTAAAAAAACAGTATGAATATCACAACAAATTGTCATTGTAATTCTTGCATAGACTTCAATTGTGCTTTAGATCAAGTAATCTTGATGTAGAGGAATTTCATTCGGCTCAAAACGAAAAAACGGAACCCTTATAGGATCACTTTGTTGTCTGTCAGTCAAGATCCTGTTTCTCAGGAGCGCGTGGAGGTATAAAGCTAAAATTCATTTCAAATAATTAAGTCTACTCACCCTTGGAGTTGTGAAAAAATCCAACAAACGGAATCAAAAGATACAACCGTTTATGCTGCAAAGTTATCGACATTTACAAAGGAATCAAAACATACAGGATACTTTCCATTATCCCAGAATCTTGAAATTTGGTACGAAGTAACATCTTATAGCACAGATATAGGAAATATTACGAAAAGCATAAATTTTAGCTACATTACGGTCTCGCACTTCCAACCAGTCCTGACCACGTATTAAGAGAGCTGTGTCATCCGCGTATGTATAACTACTAGAATTGGGAACGAATAGATCACACAAACCATTCACGTAAATAAAAAAAAGAGTTGGTGACAGAGGTTCAGTTTTCCCCAGATAAAGCCTTGGGGAATACTGAACGATAGGAGTTGCTCATAACTAATATACGAGCCGATTCTAACGGATTTGGTTCGGTCTAAGAGGTAACTGTTAAAAACTTCAAGTTCAGAGCTTCGATTTCCTATGCTTTCCAGCTTTGAAATTAGGATCCAAATTGCATGATTGATTTACAAGGCCAATCCAAAATTAACTTCGAATACCTTGCTTAGTAGTAACACCTTCTGGTAGTTCATAGATCAGATCTTGCGGCACACGACAGTACTGAGCCCAGCCTCCATCCCTGGCGATTCCAATGTAGCTATTTAAGCCGCTAACTTGACAGTGCTGGTAAACTCCAAGACGGCAAAATTCGCATAAATTGCAAGGACTGTGGAGAAGATCAACGATCATATGTATGGATTAAAATTACTAAATTTAACAAGGATAGGACCGATTGACTAGCTATGACTAGCTATGGACGTCTAAGTTGAGATGAGAATGAAATTTAACAAAAAGTATTTCGAGATTTTGTAAGAGAAAGAAAGTACTCACGAGCATGGATAAATAGCGACTTTTTGTCCTGGTTTGAAAATCGAGCACTTTCCTACACTCGCGACGACTCCAGAGGACTCGTGGCCCAGAGGCAATGGGGGAGATTTGCGTGCCGGGAATTCCCCCTAGACAGAGAATTAACATGTTTTAGATACTCGTAGGAGAGTCCTGCTTCGATACGGAGGGGACTGCTCAACCAGAATTATACCATGGCCATACAGGAGTCTAATGTCATTAATTTTTGTATTTTCCTCTTCGCCCTGTGATTAAGGTCAACAGATACTCGAAAACTCTTTCCTTATTCTGTGGGGAGAAGGGTGATGGCCTTGGATGTCACTGCTTTAGAGTGCATACGCTCTGGAACGAAACGGCCCGTCTTTTCCTGCCGAGTGCTGAGCATTCAAAATCTGGAACTCACCACCGGTGCACATACTTCCCTCCAATCATCTTTAAGTGGGGTGTTAAAAAGCACCTCAGTATGCCGCTATAGTGTGGGTCTAACCTACTTTTGCTTTTCTTGCTTGCTTTTCTAACCAATCATGCTGTATTTACCGCGTTCGCAATGAGTATGGAGACAACTGCTCTTGGAATTTACTCATGCTTTTCATCAAGCAGAGCAAAGTATTTTTGGCAGCTATTAAATAAAAAAAAACTAACCTATCCTTGGGTAGCACGTAACCCGAGATGATTATGCTCATTAACCTCCTATTTCATGTCAAATGTTTGTGGTTCGTACCTTAATAATATGGAGATCAGTGCCACAAATCCCAGCGTATTCTATTTTAACGATAACATCATCGTCTTTTGAGATCTTTGGCTTGGGATAATCAGTACGATGGGTCACCGACAACGCCTCCCCATCAAAAACTAACGCCTCCATTGTGCTTTTACAACTGGAACAGAGCTATTATGTTTAACGTCATCTTTATCAGAAGCCCTTAGTAGGATATAAACTCTCTTTAGAAAAGAGGCTTTTACGTACTTGTCACGTGTACGCGATCAGGCTTTTTTGCCCCCTATTCCATAAATAAATCACACCGAAAATGCGGTGCTATCTAAAAATACTTGATATTTGAGTGTAGGTATATTAAAATAACTATTGGCGGTAAGTATACTTCTTTCTAAGCCTTCAGGGATTAAAGGCCAATCAAGTAGCTAGCCTCATTGATTTGTCTTTGATCTCTGAAGGCGTTAAGGTATTTCAATTGATCGGTACTGTTTTATAGGATCCTAATTGAAATAATTCTTCGTAAACAAAAACATAATGATCATCGTCTTCTTCCTAGCCTTTATTATTCCCGAAATTATTTGGGGTCGGATAGTTATTCAAACGGTTATATTATCTGAGATTTAATAAGTTGTCAATAGATTTGAGGGAACTGACTTCCTAGTAACGATTGCATAGATGTTCTTGACTAGAATGACAACCTTCCATACTCTAGGCTGGAATTTCTTGTAAGAAAAGCTATACAATACTTTTCTTCTTCTTTTGATGATATGGCAATCAGCCGGATCAGCCAAGTCTGCCAATGTGAAGTATTTCAAGTCTTCAATTCTAAATCTTCGAGTCCTCAAGTAACAATACAATACTTTTGTCCCGACCCGTAAATTAAATCTGAGACCTCTTGGTTGGCAGTCGTGTACGTTAACCGCTAGACCAACTAGACAGTCAACATGCTGCATAACGACCAAATATGCAAACCTTGTTTTGACATGTGGTACCTATATACGATGATCTTTGTCATCACCAGGCTATGGGCGTCTACTACTGGATAAAGCTGAACTGGACATATTCGATTCAAAACCAATAAACATTAACTACAAAATACGCACCGTTTAAATGTCTGATTAGATACATTTATTTTCAAAACACTTTGCACTAATTTACTGCATAGTGCTTTACATAATTTATTTAACGTAAACTGAGACATTCTTTGAAACCTGAAAGTGTGGGAAACGGATGATTCTGTTTTTATCAAATTACATTCCGGAATGTTTGATGTGACAGTCCGAATGACATTGACGTTGATAAGTCCGTCATTATAATAGACAATGTTGAAAACTTTTTGTATAGTTTTAACCAGATCACCATTACAGCGCTACGAAGCCCAAAGCACAGCAATTGGCAGTCGAGCCGATTATGCGATACTGCTTATTGATTCATTATAATGGCTCAAGTGATATACATGCTAAAGATATGCATGCATGTAACTCTGTATGCCTGTATGTTGTCACTTAAACCGCTTCACCGATTTCAATGAGATATGGAGATAGGCACTTTGAATCTTGAAGCTGTAAAGAGTACCTAGTAGCCTATATAGCTACTTGGTACTCTTTACAGTAATAACCTACATACACACGGGCGAAGACGGTAAAATCTTCTAGGTTATGAGTGTATCAAAATATATGATGGAATATAAACCTCAGATTCTAACCTTGACTAAATAAAAATAAGATAATTATCATGGGCTTAGTATCCAAAGTAGGGTTTTGACGAGCACATTAGATTTATGTATATAAATCACACTGTTATTCGAAGTCATTCAAAATAACAAGTCAAAATATATATTTAAAAGGTGGACTTACTATTAGCGTTAGTTGACGCCGCAGTCTTTATCATTTTTTTTAAAAAACATAACCTGACTACGTAAAAAATGGGTTTAAAAAGGAAGAAGCCAGAATTCAAGAACATAATTCAGAAATGAATCCAGAAGAGCAAAGATACCTATATAGATTTTCGAGGTAGAGTCGCGATCCTTCCTACTGTAAACTTAAAGAGCAAATCACAAATATGCTTCAACAGCAGTCCGATTTCTGAAACGACTTCATAGGCGAGTGTCAGCAAGAATGGGACAAATCATCTAAGAGGTCTTTACCAGCTCTTTGCGTCTGTTTGAGAACGTTTGTCGAGGGCTTGGCTTAGTCATAGATCAACAGGGTAGTCAGACTGTGAGCACTCCTTTTGTTACCCGTGTTGCTCTTAGGTTGATGTGGTTCTCTGTATTGCGCAATTTGTTATAGGCATCGGTCGGTAACTATAAGAGCAAACTTCACTGACTTTTATTCATCGAGTGGTCATTGTGCTTGAGCACAATGACCACTCGATGAATAAAAGTGAAAGTGAAAGATATTGATATCTGTCTCTAGTTTTAAAGTCTGATTATCATATCTTCTGAGAATGCAGTCTTAGGTAAAATGAACGTAATGCTGGATAACTTAAAATTGACATTTAGGGTGGTATGCTATGCTCTTGTGTCGTCAGGAATCAAATATAGCTCACTTAGGACTCATAAATAATATTTTATAAACGTGCTTCCCTGTTTTAAAAAACTGTAATTTATACGGAAGTGTCTGGAATTTCAAACTGACCGCTTTTCACTAAATGCATACGGAACAACACGGTACTTCTATAAATAGCAAGATTTTTAAATTATTGTCTGTCTTGCTGTTTATTCCTGCTGATCAGGAATGGTCGGACCAATTTTGATAGAACTTATACTGGTTATAGCTAATAGTTTAAGAGTATTTATGTTTATTATTTCTTTTAGATTAGCTGTGGTTATTGTTGAACCACTGGTAGCACTGCGGGGCTCAGCTAGTAGTGGAAGAAAAATTCAAGAAAGTTTTATGTAAAAAACAAATTTAGTTTCCTTCTTCTTTGAAGTTGCTTATAAATAAAACGATAGGTAAACTCCGCTAAGTACATATTTATTGACGACACTCTCAAGAAACTCACAAAACAAAATACTTGAAACTTGGACATGCTTAACATTCAACTACTTGAAAAACGGCTTTTGCTACACGTCCTGACTGCAGGTCTCCTAAAGCAGTCTTATAATCACGTAAGCGATATATTTTGACTCCGAGCTTATCAAAATCTATATATCTGAAACAAAAAGTCTTTTCATATTCATATTAAGAAACTTCTTCAACGTAGTACAGCCAAGTAGATTTCAGCACGAACGGGTCTGCTCGACCGGGGCGAAACTCACAGAAGACCAAAAGACCAACCTAAAGTGATAGCAATCGTGCTAACTTGTTTCGTTGGTCTCACGAGACCGGAGACCCGTTGATGCAGAAGTATCTCTATAGGCCGCCATAGTGTGCGTCACCATGTTGCATCTTCTGCATTGGCAATGAGTATGGTGACCACTATTTTCGGATTCTACTTATGCTTTCCATCAGATAGTGTAGAAGTCACTATGGTGGACCCATGTCTAAGAAAATTCTCTTCTTAGATCTTCTCCTAAACGCGTGATAAAACGTATGTTCTCATCCCAGGCCCTATTGCTGTGTCCTTGATGATAGATGGAATTCGATTCCCTATCATCAACTTGACCTAGTGCAGGTATTTCCAGTAGAGCTAGAAAAAAAGCAGTGTCGACATTTAAGAAAGGGTTTCAAGCTGCCGCCCTGCACAGTCGGCAACCACATTCAGAAACAAACCAAGAAAGTTTATTTACTTTTTGATATCTAAGAAATTTGTTGATGCCTAAGTGTGAGTGTCCAAAGTTACCTGAAGGTCCAATTCGGGGTAGGTTAAGCTTCAAGGTTTCAAGAAATGGAGAGATAAGTGGCACTAAGAGTGTGAGAGCATGTTAGTAATTTACTCTCGTTTATCTTAACCAGAAAAATCTTTTTTACATAGGTAGAAAAAATGTTTATACCTGTCACCCATAGCCTGTATCCAATCGATAATGGTATAGAAAGTATAAGGGTTAATTTTTGCACCTATATTAGTCAGCTCTTTATCAAACATCTGGTACGGAATTAAACTAGAAAGAAAAATAAGTCTGGTAAATATCCACATCAGACTGGTTGCTTCCATGTGGCACTCCATTAAAATCAAAATAGGAAGACACTTATCTTTACAATAAATTCAATAGCGTCCATTATTTTTCAAATATTTCAAGAATAAATAATATTTCTAACTGCAATGGTAGGGATACTTAAAGACAATATTAATTGAAAAAAGTAGGAAATTTTAAATTGTTTAAAACCCTTCGCTGCCCGACTTTGCTTAAGCTTTTTACACGGTGTATTACAATAGTATAGGCACTAGCGTAGTGTATTGGACATCTTTACCTAAATTAGATTTTTTTAAATATGCTGAAGCATGGTTCTCAAAACTAATAAAAGTAATTCCACTCTAACTATTACTTAGCTTTGTGTGTTGGAGGATAGCAACCAAATACCGCATATTTTCCACCGTGTCTTATGTAGTTCATACAATTCTCCATCACTTTCCCAACTCCTGTAAAAAAGACCGATTTCATCAAATTTTTAACCTCACAGAAATTCTTATGCAAAAGCAGGATATTTTTGGGTGATAATATTATTTGAAATGTCATCATCATCATAATCACCAGCCTATCGCAGTCCACTGCTGGAAATAAGCCTCTCCAATTTCGAAATTGACCGAAACGTGGACACTTACGGTTCGACTGGTCCATAAGCTCAAGTTCGCTCAGCGTGCTATGGAGAGGGCTATGCTCGGCGTTTCTCTAAGGGATCGCATCAGAAACGAGGTGATCCGACAAAGAACCAGGGTCATCAACGTAGCCCACAGGATTAGCAAGCAGAAGTGGCAGTGGGCTGGACACATTTGCCGAAGAACCGATAACCGTTGGGGTAAACGAGTTCTTGAGTGGAGACCGCGTCTCGGCAAACGTAGTATAGGACGTCCACAGGTCAGGTGGAGCGATGATTTGCGCAAGACGGCTGGCAGGAGCTGGATGCGAGAAGCCATAGCGAACTAAGTGGCGTGAAATTGGAGAGACCTATCTGAAATATGGCGGTGACAAAAGTCTTCGCAAAGCTAAAGTTGGGTATACTCGAAGCCAATATCGTGACTCTGTAGGCGGTAACATGTAGAATAGGACAAAAATATGATTTAAATCTTATGAATTACATCTTGATTAGAAATTATAAACCAGATATCTCTTTCCAAACAAATCTGAAGGTATTTTATTGCTTTCTTTAAATTATAACGATATTTAAAGAAAGATAGGTTACTTTCATTCTGAACAGCGTCCGGCTATTGTTGCGTTTTGCATGACCTACTTATAGTGTATACATACGTTACGATTACGAATGCGAAAGATAATACGGAATGCATGGTAGGGAAAGATATATAGCTCTCTCTTGTGAGTTGCATTTGAACAGTATATAGTAAATTATAGAACAGTTAGACTTGTTACAAATATGACATTGGCCTTCTGCATATTTGCTAATAGCTACAGATTGGTCATGAGTGTTCCATAAAAAATTATGTAGCAAAAATAAAAAAAAGACGAAGAAAATTACTATCGATTTATTTTCAATCACAACATAAAATGTATGTTTCATAAAAAAACAGTATTTTTTTACATATAGAGAAGGTCATATAGTTATCCAAAACCGCCGTTTTAGATGTTTCACACCAATAATAATTCATTACTTTGAGTTAATTTCTTTTTGAAGTCGCTTTGATTTTATTATATAAAATATGGTTGTCTGGAAGAGATCGCAGTGAACGATAAGACCGCCAATTGTTGCAGTAATCCTTTTTGTCACTCATTTTATTTTGTATTTTTGTAATATGTACGCAATGAAGATAAATAAATAAATAAAATAAATATATCGACATGCTACCATGAGAGAAAGAGTGGAATTGTCCATTTTAACACGCTTTTATTAGCTTGGTTTGTATCTATAATCTAATCTAGACTGCCTCTGTGGCACAGTGGTAGCGAATGCGACTGCTGTGCTAGAGATCTCGGTTTCGATTCCCAGGTCGAACCAAATATTTGTATGATCTGCAAATATTAGTTTCAGAGTTTGGGTATTTTCTATATATAATATGTATGTGTTTACAAAAAAAAGTACATATGTATTGTTGTTGTGCAGTTGTCTAGTACCCATAACACAAGCTCTGCTTAGCTTAGGACTATGTATCGTTGTGTGTTAGATGTCGTAAATATTATTTTTATTTTACTTTTTTATTTGTCTTTATTGTATATCTTACATAGTAAAAAATGGTACAACATAGGAACAGTCACAAAGTATGTATAACAATTTATTTATTTATATAAATATATATGAATCACTGAAATGTATGTACGCGCATAACTTTCGATCGACTGCATCAAATTGTATAATTCTTTTTTGACAAAGTTTGTACTAAAGAAAATTATGAAAAACTGGAAGTGCATTTTTTTGTCAACGACTGTTCTACCTGAAGGTAGTTGTAACGAAATTTAGAAAAAAAATTTACAGAGAAATGGTGGTACAAAGTTCGTTGAGTCAGCTGGTAAATATTAACAAGTAACGAATTATTTTTTTATTACAACACCACGACAATACAATTGGTTTCTTGCAACCAGATACATGTTATGATATACTCTTAAACTGGGTGTCTACAATATGGCTATGATCACTAACGTCTAAACTAGGCCGAGCCTGTATCTTAGACGTTAGTTTCTTCCCAGGTTTCAACCAATCATAAAAACAGATGCATTTAACCAAACCAGGCATACTGTATCAAAAGGTGGGCAAACCCACACAATATACATATATATATTAGGCTGTTACAAGAATAGTTCTCAGAATAACAGATCCAACTTACTGATTTATCTCGATACACAGGTATCACAACCACGCCAAACAAACATAAATCACAATGTAATACACATCACAACAGCCACATGTAATTGAAAAATGAAAAATAATACAGAAAAAAATAAACAATAGTGATTTGTTAACACTACTAAACATGGCAGGTATTTCTGCGTTTATAATCAATGATCTCGACATTAAGTCAGGTAATCTATATAATTACAGCCTATCCCAGTGATTACTTCACTGTTTTTATTAAAAAAGTAAAATCCGACTAAGTAAGACGAATCTATTGACACCACTCACATAAAAATATGACAAGCCGTTTTCGCAGTCGGGTAAAAAACAATAATATGTTCAAAGATTTTAAAGGTACACGACTTATTACATTGTATGATTCATAATTCTTGTTCTTCCATAAAGTCGTCAGCAGAGGACTCACCTCTTGATTATAGGAGATTCATTATAAATTGTATGGTATAAATTAAATCATAAATTATACCATTGGCTCGTTACAATTCCTACAATAAGAAAATCACAATTTTTTTGTTATATATTTAAGAAGTTAAATCAGTAATGATAGCTAAGGAAATACATACTGAGATTTTGAGCTAGCTCCAGCCGCGCTTTATTCGCTGTGTCCCTGGTGATGAAAAGCAGAGGAAAAGAGGTTACCTGCACCAATTAAACAATAATAATAAATAATTCGGACATCTAACACACAACGGCATCTAGTTCCAAACTAAGCAGAGCTTGTATCACGGGTACTAGACAGCTGATATAAATACATTCCTTTTTTTGTAAATACATGCATATTGTACATTGAAAAACCCCAAACTCCGAAACAAATACATATTGGAAGATCATAAAAATTCATTACGGTTCATTTGATATAGCTTGGTGAGAGACGGACAGATGGATAACGAAGTCTTAGTATTTGGGTCCCGTTTTACCCTTGGGTACGGAACATTATAAAAGACTGTTAGTAGCAAACGTTTCTTAATGTTCAATTTTCAACCATAGAGCAACACGGTACTTCCCCCAAACTAAGACACAGAATGTATTTCGACTGCCTCGGTGGCGCAGTGGTAGCGTACGCAACTGCTGTCCATGAGGTCTCGGGTTCGAATCCTGGGTCGGACCAAATGTTTGCGTGATCTGCAAATATTTGTTTCAGAGTTTGGGTGTTTTATATGTATAATATGTATGTATTTACAAAAAAAATGTATTTATGTATTCATATCAGTTGTCTAGTATCCATAATACAAGCTCTGCTTAGTTTGGGACTAGATGGCGTTGTGTGTTAGATGTCCGAAATATTTATTTATTATTATTTATTTATGTGTGCGTGAAATTCTGAATGTTTTGTTTTAACTGGTTTGTATGAGCTCAGGTGTTCAGTGACAGGTTTTGTACGTGAGTCTAAAATGTGTATCTAAGAAAATTTCCCTCGCAAAATAGACACTCTCTTTTGTACCGGGAAAGACGCTATGGCTACTCCACTGACTTAAAAGAGGACGAGGTTCTCAATTCGACTGTATTTTTATATTTTACCAATCATCCTGTATGGACCCTGAGCCTTGTAACATTAGGTAAAAAATTAGCTTCATCGTACGCAAACAAATATACCGGTCGCTAGAAATATTTGTGCGCCTAACTACCCTGTGCCCCCTAATCATTGTAGTGCTACGAACAATTTTGTATAACTCATATATTTACCTGATTGTTTGTTCTTATTGTGCATGTAGTAATTAAAATCAAAAAGAATGAAATGAGGGATGTACACTCACACCCAAGATAAACCACTACAGGTTTGATGGGTGTTTTATGTCCGTTATTGTATATTGTTTTTCTATTTTAAATTAAAGAAAAACATTGTTTCTTCAGAACTTTCGACTGGGTGAACCAATTTTGATAACCAGAATTGAACCAATTTGGTCCAGTTCTTGAAGTCGTTTTTTTGTAATTTTTTTTGTTATGTGATCTATGCAAAGTAGAGCATCGTAGATCTTTGTTGCACCAACCAAATTTAAAAAGACAACACGAATGCTATACTTTTATGCTTTTTTCTGTGAGACTAAGATATGTCAAAGATTTCACTGAAATAAACGATTTTTTTTATTCATCCAGGTGATTGTAGAAGTATGAACCACGCGATTAGGTCATTTAATTCATCCTGTAATTGAAGAGGCTCAGTACTCAGACAGAAGAGGGGTACCTAATGTCTTGGTAGAAATTTTCCCGTGTGCATCTAATGTCGGGAATATTTCCAAGCAATTACCTATCCAAAATTTTCTGTGAGGCCAAGGTATCACTCCAGTCGAGCAGGCCCATTCATGCCGAAGCATGGCTTTCCCACGGCTAGTGTGAACAAAATCGTTTATTTATAACTAAAATGATGGCAAAACACATCACGTATATTTGCTAAGAAAAATAATTTAGGCGGTAGCATAATCATATATTATATATGTACTATTATAAATGCGAATGTAAGTTTGTTTGTTACGCTTTCACGCAAAAACTACTTAACCGATCATCATGAAACTTTATACATATACTCTTGAAGATATTAGAAGTAACATAGGATACATCTTATTAAAAAAAATTTTTTACGAAAGGTAAGAAAATTGTTTGTCAAAAAATCGACAAATTTAGCTACTTCAAAAGCATATTTTAAGGTGTTGAAACTTCATTGTATGCAGTAATTTTTAAAAATTGTTGATATCAGCCAAGCAATAAAATTTAGTTATCATATTGATTCATTTCTATTATACCTATACCCTTTATCTTATACTTATTTGATGGGTCCATTGCGGGCGAAGCCGCGGTTAAAAAACTAGTTTAAAATAAAGACATGTATGTCTGATGGGTCTCTTGCGTTTCTCTTGGGCTGGTGATTCATCAAATTGTGACTCTAACTACGTGACGGTGTAAAAAGTAAGTTTTCTTGGCTCCGAAAGAGCTACAAGCTATCGTCATGTTCCTAGCCTTTATTATTTCCAAGATTATTTAGAATCGGCTACTAGTTGAGCCGGTTTAACTTGAATGAATCAGTATTTTCCTGACGGGCATTGGACCTCGGCCATCCCGAGGACGAAGTGAATTAAAAAATTGAATTAGTTATTCTTAATCTTTGAGGGAACTGACTTTCTAGTAACGATTTTCATAGGTGTTCATTACAACCGGAGTTGATGGCTTAACGTGTTCTCCAATGCACACAACTGGAAACACACACAACCCGATCTGCTATTAACAATTTCTAGTGAGAAAAACCCAATAGCCTTCTGAATCGCACCCAAAAGTTCTTGGTTGGTTTCGGCTTACGCTGACCTTTAGACAACGAGGCCGAACTTAAAAGATTTCAGTCTCTTATTAACGTATCACCGATTTTAATGTCCTTAAACGATTAAGGTTACGTAGAGTCACCCTATCCATCCCAAGCGTGTAGTAAACACTAATAAGGGAGCTATTTTACGCAGGACAACGGCACTTCACAGAGAGATAAAACTTGACAAAACTCCCTTTAACATACACCATCCCGTCTAGAATTTTTTTATGGACTACACGGTTGGCCTATTGGTTTCAGAGGTCGCTACACCACTTCCTACTGGGCCAAGTGTTGTGGGTTCAAACCTCACATGGGACAACACTTTGTGTAATCCATAAATTGTTGTTCTAAGTCTGGATGTACTTTGTGTCCGTTTCATGTTTGTTTGTAAAGATCCCCATGACACAGGAATGTATATTCCTAATGCGAGAGTTGTAAAAAAAATATAATAAAAGAATAGGTAGCAAACGAGCAGACGTATCGCTCATGGTCGCTCGCAACGCCAGAGATGTCACAAATGCGTTGTCGGTCTTTAGGAGATGGGGAGGGGAATGGGGGAAGAGTTGGGGTATGGGTCTCCGTTGTCCTCGCTCACTTGTGAAACAGCACAAGCGCTGTTTCGCAGCGATTTTCTGTGAGGCCAAGGTATCACTCCAGTCGAGCAGGCCCATTCATGCCGAAGCATGGCTTTCCCACAGCTAGTGTGAACAAAATCCACGCGAAGTTGTGCTTGGTCGGTGGTATAATATAAGCTTCATATTGGCGCATATATTTTATAGGTATATATCAAAACAACTATATACAGTATTATATGTGTCACATTATTGCCAGATCCATAAATCATCTCTTAAATATCTTATAACGAAACCAAAAAACATTCACAATGAACCCATCACATATTAATGATACACCCACTCAGATCAGATGTGCTATTGTGTACATAATGGCACAGTAACCGAAATATACGGTCGTCGCTCCATTCTTCAATTGCGGAGAAAGTTCTCTAAATCATCCCAGGAAATGCTTAACATATAAAGATGCGTTGGCTGTTTTTCGCTTTCTGATGCTTAATACATTTCATCGTATGAAAGGATGGGAAAGTTATCATTAATCTAATTATAGTAATGATTTGAATGGTAATTTGTGTAATGAAAGTGATGAGGATAACGATGATGGAAAGAAAGTGTGTCGTGGGGAACAGATACAGAGAACATCCAGACTAAGAACAACATTTAGTGACTCCCACAAACTGGCGTTCATGTAAGGATGTATCCCACAACACTCAATGCAGTGGGAAGACGAGGTGCCTCCTTTGCCTGGTTGCAAATGTTTCACGAATCCTATTTACCCGACTGCGAAAAAAGAAGGGTTATGTTTTTCGAGTGCATGTATGTATGTATATTTCTTTGGCACGCCCAAGAGTCTAAACGGCTTCACCGACTGGTACTGGCACAGTGATGCAAACGGTTGAAACAGGGGCAGAATGCGCGCCAACGTGCTGTTGTTGCCGTTCTGCCTATCCTCGAAGCTCGGGTAGGGAGGGAGTAAGGCCGCGTCACCTAATGCCTGACGTAGATACTCACCGGGTATGGTTACTTCAGTGAGTATCTGAATAAGATCGGACGTGAAGAGACGGCACAATGCCACCACTGCGCAGCCGATCGGGACTCCACCCAGCATACGCTGGAGGATTGCCCTGCATGGGCACTTGAACGCGAAGTCCTGAAGTGGTTGACCAATTCTGCAAAGCTGTTATGCTCCAGAAGGAGACCGCTGAACAGGATTGTGAGAGGGCCAGTTGCGAACGAAAGAGATGTCGAGATAAAAACCGTTGACGGGACCGCGCGCCAGAGGACGTTCGTTGGGGTGTTTTTTAGTGGAAACACCACATACTTCTGGCTACTTTGTCCTCGACGAGCTGGAGATCCAAAGGGATTTTTACCCCGTCAAAATAAAAGACCCAAAACGGCTTTTCATATTTTTATGTGGTAGTGTCAATATATTCGCCTAAGTCGTAACTTCGTTTTGATGAAGGAAACGTCGGTATACAGTCAATTACCATATTGCGAATGCCTCTATACTCTTGCATTATAGGCTACTATTTTGTTGAGACTACGTGTTTTAGTGTTGAAATGACGCCGTTCCTAAACGTATTTTAGTTTTTATTTATCGCTTACGTTTGTAGAATGTCAACTTGGCTAGTGGTGTAGTTACCAGTACGGCGTCCATGCAGTCAGCTAAATTTGAAATCGAATTTAAGGGAATATGCTAATATGGATAACGGTATGTGATTCTCTTTTTACGTAATCAGGTTGGTATAACTTAGCCTATAGAGACCAGCTAATTACGCAGGGGATATTTTAGTGCAAAAGAATGTGCGCAAACACAGGTGCACCTTTTATCCCATTACTCTCACAATCCGATGCAAAGATCCGGTGGCATGACTTTTGTTTTTTATACCATACCTAGAGAAATAGTCGTAGTATAAACATGGTCTCATCATCCATCTTAATATCACATTAAAATGTAACCAATTGGCTTTATGAATTGGTTTGATAAAAAATAAAATAAAACGTTGCACACAATACACAACAATGATACAATACGACATATTGTATTGGTCTTATTGTGAAAATAATGTATTATTCATTGGACAGAAGTTGTCAAGATTTCTTGATGTAAGACGGTCAATAATATTATTTTATAAAGTGATTTAAATGCGCATTTTTGTCATCTATACTTAAACCATTTCATAATCAAAATAATCATTCGAGCCACGCTTCGGTATGCATGGGTCGGCTCGACTGGAATGATACCACGTCCTCACAGGAAACCACCGAGTGAGTGAGGATACTGGTGACCCTTATGGGCCCAACCTCTTCCCCATCGCCCAAAGGCCGGCAACGCTCTTGTCATGCCTCTGGTGTTGCGGGTAGCCATGGGCGACGGTAATCGCTTAACATCAGGTGATACGTCTGTTCGTTTACCCCCTATTCCATAAAAAATACATAGCTAGGAGCCCCCTAACGAAGGTAACTCCTAAACATAAATCTTTTCTAATTTCGTTTTCACAATGCTAAGTGACATCTAAGTAAGTGTTTCCTATTTTGTAGGGATTTCCAAAGCCGTAAATGTGCGCAGGGATATTTCGATTCTCTTTCTGATATATTAATTGTTAAAATGTTGAAGCTTGCGTCCTAACCGTAATGACATACCGAGCCGAAACGTGGATACTTACGGCTCGACTGGTCCATAAGTTCAAAGTCGCTCAGCGTGTTATGGAGAGGGCCATGCTCGGCGTTTCTCTAAGGGATAGCATCAGAAACGAGGTGATCCGACAAAGAACCAGGGTCATCGACATAGCCCACAGAATTAGCAAGCAATTAATGATATTTGATAATATTTGGTCATTTTAAAGGTAATTGAATTGCATTGCGTATGCTTCCTTTTATATTGAAATTACGTCTTGTCTTTGAACTAGTTTAAAATGTAGTACAGGAAATTATTGTAGGTTAATAGGTTAAATTTAGCGTCTAATAATTTAGTTAGAACTTGACAGAAATCCACTCGAAACTCGAAACAGTCACTGAGCTTAGTCATAATTTTGAGTAATTAAACGTAAACTTTTTATGGATATTCGCCATGGATGTCCTTTTATTTTCCTTCTAGCTAATGTTCTCCAGAATTGTTAGTCATTATTCTTTTTTTGTGGTATAAAGCATTAGGCTCATGGTTACATGCAGGTTAAGGCCCAGTACTTGGATGACAGAACTATGTTCGATCCAAAAAAAATAACGAAACGACTTCGATTTCGCGGGTCACAGAACTCCTACACAACTCCCGCGCCTCCTCGCCGGCCAGGAGAGTTGCCGCTTCAAAAGAGATCGTGCGATACCCCGTTATGATCCTAATGGCCAGCACCCGTTACAGCCGTCGCCATATCGCAATAGTGCTGGCCCTCAGGGCCTCCGCCCACACTGGGGCCCCATAAAGAGCCATAGAACGCAACTCTTACGTAAAGTCTCCTGCAGGAATCATTGGGCTCATATTTGGCAGCAATCGTGCCAATACAGGCGCTGCACCAACCAGCTTGGGATCTAGAAGAGACCTGTATTAATTTTTTTCTAGTAATTTCCAGACATTCGTTCAGCGACACACTAGAAAGCAGTTATTATAATATATTTTGATTTTACAAAATGTTATGATCCCCTGGTGTTATTGTATGCATAACAAGATGCGGTATTTGGGTACAGTTAGCGAAGGGTTCAGTTAAAATGTCACTCACAGTGAATCACCAACAACTACAGTGTGAAAGTTTTCTTTTCACATTCATCTCTTTCTAACATATTATAGTCTCTCTTTCTATTTTATTCAATGAGTTTCATAAATATATGATTCGCTCAAAACGAATGACTTTTCCGCGTTTCCGTGTCATTTTTCATTGATGCTCTTTGATCGTCATGAAAGTACAGCTATCGGTAGACGTGATTTTTTTAATATACTAGCAACCCGCCCCGACTTCACACGGATTCATTACGGAAAATATAATATAGCCTATGTTTATCTGAGATGTGCGGCTTATTTTTTCTCAGGTCCTAAACAAATATCGTTATACTAGTTTAAACCCGCGGCTCCGCCCGCGTATATGTCGGTTTTCACGGCAAACAGTTGCCTAAGTGTTATTCTGATGTATCAGCTATATTACTGTAGAGTTTCATACAAATCCATTCAGTAGTTTTCACGTGAAAGAGTAACAAACATCCATGCATACAAACTTTCGCGTTTATAATATTAATAGGATTTTAGCCAATATACACAAAAATGTAACAAATGATAAATAAAAATATTTCTCAAGAATCACTTTAACTATAAGTAAAAACCGTATAAAAATCTGTGCTTTTGAGTTTATCGCGAACAGACAGACAGACGTGGTCAAGGACTTTTCTTTATAATATGTAGTGATATATGAGCATGCCAAATTGACTCTACTCTGATGGAAAGCTTGAACAGAATCCAAGATTAGTGGTCACCATACTCTTTGCGAATGCAGACAATATAACAATGCAGTATGGTGACCCACGCTATGAGGGCCTATTGAAATGATTCTGCATCATTGGGCCTCTGGTCTCGCCTTCGCCAACAAAAGACGAGGACACGAATGCTTTAACTTTAGGTGGGTCTGGAAGGTAGTATCACCCTGGTCGAGCCGGAAAGTTCGTGCTGAAATCAACCTACCTCTGCTACCTATCACCATCAACAACCCATAATGTCCCACCGCTGGGCTTGTGTCTCCTCTGAAAAGAGGGTTAAGCCATACTTCACCACGCTAGCCGAGTGCGGGTTGGGGTCTGGCAAGACTATGTTGTTGCTACGTATCTTGCCGTTGGATGTTTTTAAGCCGCTCAAAAGCCTCCAACTAAGCTTCACGACTGTTATCCAATGATAACAACCAGAACCGACTGCTTAACGTGACCTCCGAATCACGGGGACGGTCATAGTATCGTGGCACCAGCGGTCACCCATCCAGGTACTGACCGCGCCGTCGTACCCTTGGTGATTGTTTCTAATCACCGAGTGCAACTGAGCTATGAAAGTCTGCTACTTATACTACAAATAAAAACATACTAATTTTGAGATACAAAACCAATATTTTTTTGCATACTTAATATTCATGCACAAAAAGTGCAGAAACCTAATATTTAACGTTAAAAAAACTCATATTAATGTATACAAAGACATACAAATCCAGTATACTTGACCTGTGATGTTGAAATAGTCCAAAAAAAGGTAAAGTTCAAGTTACACTGGTATTTGAAAGAAGACAGTCGAAAATCAACTGCAGGCGATATCAATTTATAATAATATGCCGTTACGAAGACCTTAAGAATTCGGAGCAATATCGACATGAGATAACAATGGTTACATGACACAGTAACATTTGAAAACCAATCGATTACCGTACAAGGAAAATGAGAACTGAGAAACGGTGTTTAGTTTGTATAATGTCTATATACTTATACAAACCGTCTCTGTGCCTCGTAACGCAGTGGTAGCGAATGCGACTGCTGTGCAAGAGGTCTCGGGTTCGATTCCTGAGTCGGATCAAATATTTGTATGATCTGCAAATATTTGTTTCGGAGTTTGGGTGTTTTCTATGTATGATATGTATGTATTTACAAAAAAAATGTATGTAAGTATTAATATCAGTTATCTAGTACACATAGTACAAGCTCTGCTTAGTTTGGGACTAGATGGCGTTGTGGGTTAAAATGTCTGAACATATTTATTTATTTATTTATTTATATGAAAATACATGAGGCATAAATTTTGTACACCATTAAAAAAAACTATGCGAAGGAGGAATATCAAATATGGCACAGTTTATGTGGAAGAGGAGCGTATGATGGTTAAAAAACCAGCCAAATGCGAGCCGGACTCGCGCAACGTGGGTTCGTCGTGGGTTCGTCGTCGAGTTGTTTCGGAGTCTCCAGAGTGGGATCGGTATAGGCATACGTAGATTCGGCTCATAGAGCCAGTATCTACGTGGAGCCAAAGGATGGAGAAGGATGGGTCCTCAAGGCAGCGTAATCGGCGACAACAAACATCCGTCCTAACGAAAAGACACACTCCAGCCTTCGCAAGGAAGCACTCCTCGAGCACGTAGCCGGGGTAGTGGAGATAAGTCGTGTCGGCAGGGCGGCGTATTTGTGTCTCCGTTAGGAATAGCATGGCCGGCCGTGCCGTCTCAAGATGTTGGTGGACGGCGTTGAGGTTTGCATGAAGTCCACGGATGTTAGTGAACTTCACCTCAAAAAGCGAGTTGGTGGGAGAATGGAGTGCCGCTGTTAAATGTTTGTGCTTTTTCCTTGCTGCCNCGGGTACAGGGACCAAGAAACCGATGGTTAGGGCTCCAAAGAAACGAACCTCCTGACAATACGAGCCTTGTCAAAAAGGACTGCCTTCTGCATCACACCCTAGATCCAACCATCTAACGTGAGCCTCTTGAGGTGTTGGTCGAAGCTCTTGGCTATCATTCCGTGAACAGACACCACTATCGGAACAATGATCACCGAATCTACATTATTATTATTATTAGCCTGATTTGAAAAGCAAAGAACGCAACATAACGCTAAATAACTTACAAATGACATCTAAAGAAGTATGTGGAATTTCTGTGCGTTTAGGCGATTCTGTCATACATACTATAGAAATCAAATATAGCTCACTTATTTTATCCGTGGTGCTTCCCGGTTTAAAAATGGTGTCTACCTATTTTGCTTACATTTTGTCTCCCGATTTGTTAAAGAGGGAAGTGGACTTATTATATTTCCAACCCCTCCAGTTTTCTTCTGATTAATTTCGTTGCGGGTTCCAAGACAGTTTAATTTTTCCTGGACTTCCCGCGTGTCATAACTCGGTGTGATCGTGGGTCACTGCTGTAGATCCTGGTGTACAGGAGTTACTGTGGTAAGCGTGTGTACCCACAAAAAGAAAGCTTGTGTGCAGCACACCTACCTCAAGAGTTACTGCACATAATATGACACATACAGTACAGTTGTTTTTGAGAAGCCCTTTGTAATGCGATCTTATACACTTTCGAATTGAAGATGATTCACGTGAGAAATGAATATTGATTGTCTATTATTCCATTCAGGAGTTCCTATTGCCCCTGGTTTCGGCAAGTTATTTCTTAATTTGTATTCCTGATTTTGAAAATGAAGAAGGTTGATGTAAACTGGAGGCCCATGGCCCGGAGGTTTGTCACCACACATACAATCTGTCCAATTACAACAAGGCAAGCCATGTCACTTGATTGACTGTCATTGCATATGGACACCTACATCTTATCCGTGTTTGTATGTAAATATGAGAATAGACTAGTAATATAAGTTATTATCCTTATTTATTTATTTTTAAAAAAAGACAACTCCCGTATTAGGAATATACATCCTGTGTCACGGGGACTTTACAAGCATACATGAAACGGACACAAAGTACACCCAGACTTAGAACAACACTTTATGGATCACACAAAGTGTTGTCCTAAGTAGGAATTGAACCCACAACACTTGACGCAGTAGGAAGCTGTGTGCCGACCACTTAAACCACTAGGCCAGCTGTGCATTCACTGTGTAGCTGTTCCATTTAGTATCTTGCTTGTAGTTTTGAGGGAGTGCTGTGGTGTCGCGCTTTGTCGTTAATCTATACATCTATACAAATAAATAAATTTGGAGTGTCTGTTTGTAATATATGGTCTTTTTATTTCTTCCGGCTTATCTCTGGAACGGCTGGACCGATAGCTGATAATAACCGCGAGTAACGGTTCCATAGATTAGCCGGAACAACCAGACAAACAGATAGACTACCATATAGAAAATTGAAAAAAAAAACGTTGTTTTGGTATATGTACCATGTATACATCCATATGCATTTCGTAAAAAGCCGTTATTTTAATATTACAAACAGCCACCCTAATTTTATTTATTTGTATAGATGTCCACGGACTTTAAAAAAGACATTTCTTCCCAAAGTGGTTTCTTGGTTTCGGCATATTTTTCCAAATGAATCTTAAGAAATGTACTGAACTGTGAATTTACTTACAAAATAAATGTCATTCACAGGACCACTTAGTAATTTTTTGAAGTTTTTGGGAAAGTGGGGAGAAAGGTTATCTTCAGTTACCTCACTCATTCGGTGAAAAGCTACCAAAGCATTGCTTCATCAACAGCCTTTAATAGTTTACTGCTGACAAAGGCCTCTCATTAGAAATAATCTAACGGTTACGTTGGTACCCTAATCGATGGCCATGTGGGTGATTTGAACTCAACAAAGGTTTCTTTCAAATTTACTTTTAAAAACTAATTTAGAAATCATTACCGTGGGAAAGCCACGCTTCGGTATGAAGCGACTCGATCGGATTGATACACAGCTTCACAAAAATCCGGTCTAAACAGGGCTCACATTGTGTTTCATTGAGTGAGTGAGGATACCGAAGACTATTACCCAACCCCTCCTCCTATCTCCCTCCCCATCCCCCAAAGGCCGGTAACGCACTTGTGACGCCTCTGGCGTTATCCGGCACTTACCTAACTCGACGTGTTGGAGCCTACCATCAGATGATACGTCTGTTGTTTGCCCCCTATACCATAAAATAATTACAGAATTTGTTTAAAATTGTCAATATAGATGAGCTTATATAATATTTACTCATTTCTATTCATTCATATCTCTTTCTAGAAATCATTGCTTAAGACGGACTTAATGACACAGGCATTTTATTCCAGTCGGTCGTATTTGTTAGTGCTTTAATGATGGTACAAAGTACTGCCATTAGCAGATAATATTTTACATTTAGTTTGAAATTCAGTGCAGATCCTGGACTTCTTTATCGTTGATGGAGTGGAAAATTCCTTCGGATCTCCTGCTCATTGGGGATCCAGACTGACGTTTCACGTTCTCCTCTAGGAGAACCCGGACCAAGTGACTTCAGGTCCTCCTCGAATCAATGCCATGCCTGCTCAGTTCCTATCCCAAGCCTTAAAATCAGCCTACTGTGACAAATATCTAAGTTGAGTTCACGTCAACTGAAGATACAACTAAAGGCTCTTTTGTTGGTGAGGATCGGGGTTAGTGATGAGCGAAGAAGTAGACAGATCACATTCTGCCCCTATGTCCAACTCAATAGCTTTATTTTTGTGTGAAAGTCCCCACAGATACCACCTGTTCGTATGTCGGACTAGAACCGATTAAAATAGCACACCGTCTCGGGTACTAGAAGCTGGGAAACCAGATGCACCTTAGAAAGGAAAGCTCTGGGAACCTTGACGGGTCAATAATAGCCAAATAATAGCTCTGTCACAACGAAAACTATAGATAAACTTCAAGCCGACAGTCTATTATCACCTTTGAAGTACAAAAAGATTCGTAAAATATAAAAATCATGTCGTAAATGTCAAAATAATTTATCATAGTGCCTCGATATCGTTACAAAGATGTTTTAGTTATAGCCAGACAGCATGGAACCACAACGGTCGTTGACTTCAAGTTCATTTGGACAATGATCTTCAAACATTCTTGGGGAAAGCGTTCATCAATCTTGGTACCAAAATTAAGGTAATCATTCTTTCTTGTTTTATTATAATTATAGCTTTATTGATGGCCTATGTTTGGTACAAAATACAATAACATTGTGTGATGATGGATCAGGAATACGAAGAATCATCTCTAATATTTAAAGCATTGTTGACGTAAGATACGAAGGAAAAGAACTAGGTAGAGCAACGGTATTGAAAGGAAAAGAAACATATATAATGTTCATCTGTACTTCTAATTATGTACGAACAGAAAGTTTCAGAATTAAAAGAATATAGTATTTATTCGCATCATAGTAATAAAGGTGGTAATTGTACTTACAATACGAATGTCCCATCTTGTTTATAAATATCGTACATCTTTGGTTCAGTTGCTTGAGTTAATCGTGTTTACTGTGTTCGAGTGTATTTTAAGTTCATACTCTTGTGCAAAATATATTTTACTACCCATTTTTGTTTTACATAAAACGCTCATTTGATTTATTTGTTAACATTATTGTATGTTTTCTCAGTAAGTGAATTTTGAGAATTCTTTTGAGAAATAAAGTTCTTTCACCGGAAGAAATAACTAGAAACGAACCTATATCTAGCCAGGGTCGTATAGTAGGCCAAAAGCTCATTTCGAAATAGAGTTTCAAGTACTCCTGTGGACTAATAAAGTCGCCGATGTTTAGTACTGAAAGGCTTCCCAAACTTTGTCTGGCTTGGTTGATTAGCAAAAGAAACTATAAGCGACTCATGATAAACAATTGTCGCCTTCGGATATTAAAGATAGAATTGACTAAACCTATCTAAAAGTTGGAACGTAGATTTACGTGTATCGACGAGGTTACTAGGTATCCAAGGTAGAAAAAAGCTATGCCTACGTACGTCATCTTAGGAAGGCTGAATTTGATATACATCGTTAAGTGTGATATTTTAAAATATTTTTCTATAAGCCAGACAAATTGTTAGTTTTGAGTCTATATTATTGAGAAATGTCAATGCCTATACTAACCTATATATATAGTCTTATGTATAGTCCGTTTTTATAAACTTCAAGTGGGTCTGGGAGGAATTTTGGCCCATCAGATTTGTCTGGCTCTTTGGAAAATATTTTTTTTCTAAAATGACGTAAATGTAAGGTGACTAGGATCTCAGTCTATTAAATCATCCATCACCAAAATAAATCGTGCCTAAATGTAGAAGTGGACTGTATGGATGTGGATGAAACAAAAACAAATCTCTTTGTTCGTTGTATGCGATTTAATGTGGTTAAGTTTACGTTTATAAGCATCAAAGAGCAACATGGTGAGGAGTAGACCATACGCAGGCGTTCCCCTCTGTCAAAGTGTAAGCCCAAATGTACCTACACGTTACGCTATTATAACACAGAATGTATTTGTGCGCGTAAATTTCTGAATGTTTTGTTTTAATTGTTATGTGTGCGTTCGTAGAGACATTTGATTGTTTTTGTATGTGGGTCTAAAATGTGTATGTGTGAAAATAAATTACAAACTATTTTGTATCGGAAAAAGACGCTGTACCTAGTCATCTCCGTTCGGTGGTCTTTGTTGCACTATTGTAAGTATATACTTTTCATAATCTGGTACAAAGGCTTATGTAAACGTTATTTAATTAGAAACAGTAGCAGAATCCGCTTCGAACCGGACGAAATACCGGCATACAGCCTCTGTATGTGGCCTAGTTTGTTATTTATTGTATATTTGCATATTATCTGTGGTAACTTGACCTGTTAAGTTTTAAGGACACAAATGTAGTATTAGAATGGTTGTCATTAAGTAATGTAGACAAAAAAGATGTTAGTCTTTCTATTTCATTTACTTTCTTCTTGAGGTCTCAGGTTCGATTCGTGGGTCGTACCAAATGTTTGTATGATTTACAAATAATTGTTTCGGTGTTTGGGAGTTTCCTATGCATAATATGTACGAGTATGTATTTACAGAAGAAATATATATGTATTTATATGCATAGTACAAGCGTTGCTTCTTCTTCTTTTGATGAAATGGCAACCAGCTGATCAGCTATTTTTGCCGATGTCAAATGTTTAAAGTCTTCGAATCTTAAGTCTTTGAGTCTTGTGTCTTAAGTCTTGTGATGAAAATAATGATAAAAAATATAAAAAATGTGGAGAGATGAAATGGGGACCGATTAATTATCAATATTATTTATTTTTCGCTCTGACATTTTTTGGAAGTATTCGAGATTTTATTAACTGGTTGCTCTAAAATATTTTTTTTCATAATCTTTGACATGGTTTTTTTTGTTGACAGTACCTACACAATACCAAAGACGAGGTTACATCAGTCTCTGGAACTATTATTGAAAAATCTACCAACGATTATCATTTAGAACAGGGTTACCAGATTAAGACTCGACAATTAATACTATCTTACATAGATTTTTATCAGCATTTTTAATCTGTGTAGTGTGAATACTATTATATATTTCTGTTTGTTTGTTGATTAAGTACTAACAAATTCTTTACAAACGTGTGAGTTGGCCTTCTTCTGACTACACGGTTGGCCTAGTGGTTTCAGTGGTCGCCACACCACTTCCTACTGCGCCAAGTGTTGTGGGTTCAAATCCTACATGGGACAACACTTTGTGTGATCCATAAAATGTTGTTCTAAGTCTGGGTGTACTTGTGTCCGTTTCATGTATGTTTGTAAAGATCCCCGCAACACAGGAATGTATATTCCTAATGTTGTAAAAAAAATAAATAAATAAATAAATAAAATTCTTCTATGTTTATTTTTTAAAGTGGTCGTTTTATACTTTCATCACTTTTATTCCACCCTTGGGTACCGTAAGTCGTGGACTATTAAAGGTCATTTATGTTGATAATCCGTGGGAGAGCCACGCTTCGGCACGAATGGGCTGGCTCGACCGAAGTTATAGCACAGCCTCACAGAAAACCAATCCCTCTCCCCGTTCCCCAAATGCCGGCAATGCACTTGTGACGCTGTACGTGTAATCGCTTTCCATCAGGATACGTCTGCTCATTTACCCCCTATTCGGTAAACTGGAGTGCAATTAAGCGATACATATTCTAAATCCTACGGGTAGCGTGCAGTGGCACGAGTTCGAAAATATAAAACTCCGAGTTTTCTTTTAATTTTCTTCTATCCAATTCTTGTCCTGACAATGACAAAAACATAAAACATGAATTATCCAGTTTGGTGCATTCGATCGAAAGTTGTACGCGTACATGCATTCTTGTGATTCATTTTTATGTTTAAATTTAATTATTATATATATATTTTTTTAAATTATTATACTCATACTAAGCATAGGGCAACACAGGCGCGCGATGGAGCTCCCATAGCGTCTTTATACTACTACTACACTTTAGACTCGCATACACAAACAATCGCCTGTCACTACGAACTCACACAAGGTAATTAAAACTAATATCGCAATTTTACACACACACACACACAACATAAGTTTATTCTGTGTCAACCATATTATGCGCAGGCCCATTTGGACTTATACTTTGGCAGTAGGGAACGCTTGCGCATGATCGCTACTCCGTACTGTATTGCTAATGTTACTATATGACAAAAAAACAGTTTATTCAGGAAAGTTACCTGTTTCATTAACTTTGGTATTTCAGCCTAAATAACTTAAGTTACTTATGAATATGTTATTCCGTTGGTAGTAGATTTCCGAGGAATTCTGTTGTAAATTATAGAGAAAACAAATTTATGACGCCGTTCAATGAATTATTGACAAAAAATTACTAATTTCAGGTAATAATATTGAGTTTTTGGTGTTTGTTTGTTTGATAAGCTACAAAATTTTTATGAAACAGTAAATAATATTAACATAGCGTTGTTTTTCGGAGGTAAAACTAGGTATCTACATAAAACTTTTTAAGGTTTTCCGGTCTCAAAATCTCGGTTTACTTAAGACAAAATCACTTAATTTAAATCGTCGTGATTTAAATTAAGTGAATTTGTCTCAGTGTTTATAACTTGTACTTTGGTTCCTTCATATAATAAGTAGAAAACTTACTGATGTATTTCTAAGTTAACACCAAGAAAAACTCAAGACTCAAACGTACAACATCATCATCATCATCATCAGCCTATCGCAGTCCACCGTTGAACATAGGCCTCTCTAATTTCATGCCACTTAGTTCGATCCTCGGCTTCTCGCATTCAGCTTCTTTCATGTCTTGTCAGCATCCGTCTTACGCAGATCATCACTCCATCTGGCCTGTGGACGTCACACACTACGTTTGCGAAGACGCTGTCTCCACTCAACAGACAACGCGACAAATGATCTAGCTAACTCAATGTTGATAAGAAGAAAGAAAATTCCAAATAAAAGAATCGAAAACTAAATGTAGTAAAAGTTTTAGTTAGTTTCTTGAGGCAGAGAAAAATGTACCTTATATCGTAATAAATAGGATTGATTGTAGCGCGGCTTGTTTACATTCCACGGGTGTCCTTAGAACCGGTCATTGAACTTTCCCGAATGTACTAGTAATAGCGGCATGTAATTAAAAGGCTGTTCAGTTTGAGCTACAGTGCGTCAAATATCTGAGTGATAATAGTGATTAACGACCTCGGCGACGGTTAAGGACTATTATTCTAACTTATATTGTGGTTTGAGAGTGTTTTTTTTTATATAAAATCTCTTTTACTTGTCAGAATGTTTATTTCTCAAATTCATCGAACCCTAAAAAGTAACAATACGCATCTTTGAAAAGATAAATGTTCAGTAGTTTGCTACATCATGTTTCATTGACGCTTGGCTCCTTCGGGATACATCGTCATGTTTCATAGCTTAATGCCTTCGTCGATGATGAGCTCTGCTATCCGTACACGTGACCAATGGAAATAGGTATCTATTTATAAATAATATAGTATATATAATTTATAAATGCATTACTATCTCTATTTTATTTTTTTGATAACCTGGCTTCGAAACAAGATGTAGTAAGATCGATGACAAGCCAGGACATATAGTTAAGAAAAACTCAAGAAATCTTTTTGCCCCACCCGGGATTTAAACCCGAGACTTGATTGGCAGTCGCATACTTCAACCGCTAGACCAACGAGGCAGTTCTTTATATATAAGGTTCTTTATATAACGTAAGTGAACACTAAGAAATTTTGGAAATGCCAACTGTAAGGGGGTAAAATAAGGGATGAAAATATCTACTTCTACGTGAACGAAACCGAATGCAAAATATTGAGTATATTTCTGCATACAGTTTTCAGTAAATAATGATCGGTATCTGCGTCAGGTATGTCATTAATATGAAAATGTGTCTGCCTCTAGGTTTCATAGTACTCGCGTTACCTGTATGAACTAGTTCTAAAGGACTGACATTGAATATTTAGAACAATACAAGAGATTTATTATGAAGATATGTCTGGAGATAAAATGAATTCGGTAATTATTCTATATTTTACAAAACGTTTTTGAAATTTGAATGGTATCTTTTCAGTTTCTGCTATGGCTTTCATTTTTAAAAAATATTTAGTTTTATATTTTAATTAGCTGACCGGGCAAACGTTGTTTTACCATAAAAATAAAAATGATATTTAGGGGTTGATCGAAGACGGTTGAAAATTTAGGGATATATTTTTTTATGTTGTATCATAAAAAAATAAAAAGAAAATTTTGGGTTAGACTACCCTAAAAATTTAGGGGGATGAAAAATGTCCGATTCTCAGACCTACCTGATATGCACACAAAATTTTATGAGAATCGGTCAAGCCGTTTCGGAGGAGTTTAACTACAAAAACCACGACATGGTACTTTTATATGTTAAATTTTTACTTATTATAGCAAAAGTAAGGCTAGGCTGTATTTATTTGTTGTTGGTGGGGCGGAAAATTCTTCTGCAAGTGTCTTTCCGGTCTTTAAAGCTATTGCACACACTTTTCTTGTAGGTTTCTTGAGGTTGAGGGTCTAGTTTAAAAGTTTGAAAATCAATTTTCGAAAAGATTTTTAGTAAATTAATAAAGTGAACCGTAAAAATATCCATCAAAAAGTTAAATAAAACATCCGTGAAAGGGTCCGTCAAATGCACATTTGCATGTCTAGAACAAGCATTGTCAAAGCCTTGGTATTCAGATTAAAAAAAATAACAAAAGATTTTATCATTGTTATTCACTTTGGAACACAAAGAATGCATCTTCAGATCGATCTAGTGACACACATTCACGTGTGTCATTCGGTCTCGTGGCATTGTGATCACTGCGTGTGTATGTTTTTAAAAAAAATAAATCGGTTCAGTAATGGCTCATTTAGTTTTTGGCCGCCATAATGTGTGGACGTTTTGAATTATAATTTTGGAACTACATAACCGTAACTCAGTTCTAATTTATTTATATTTTCTTTTTATCTCATCTTTTAATTTATGAGACAAAAAATGTTTTCAGAAATTATATTTTTAAGTTTTCTAATCTGTACGGTGAATTCGGAATATTTTTTGAACAGAATAAATCACGTGGAATACTATAAAAATAGAACGCGTCCTTCAAAAGCATTTTCAAGTTTCTCGACGAATTATTTTAATCAAAACTCAGTGTCGAAACCTGGGAAGGGTGAAAAAATGCGGTGTGGTACCCGAACAGTGGACTTCAACCCTGGTAGAACTGGGAAGATAGTTGGTGGTACCGAAACACCATATGGAGCTTTTCCTTGGCAAGTAAGTGTTTTTTGTTTCTTTTTTTAGGTCCTTAGTTTGACTGCCCCGGTGGCACAGTGGTAGAGTATGCGACTCATGTGCTGGATGTCTCGAGTTCGACTCCTGGGTGGGACCAAATGTTTGTATGTCATCAACAACCCATAATGTCCCACTGCCAGGCTCGGGTCTCCCTCTCAGGAGAGGGTTAAGGCCATACGTCCCCACGCTGGCCAAGTGCGGGTTGGGGACTGGCAAGATAACGTTGTGGCTACATAATCTTACCGTTGGATGTTTTTAAGCCGTCCAAAGGCCTCCAACTAAGCTTCACGACGGTTATCCTATGATAACAACCGGGACCGACTGCTTAACGTGACCTGGAAATCACGGAGACGCTCATGGTAACATGCTACTAGCGGTCACCCATCCAGGTACTGACCGCGCCGTCGTTGCTTACCCTCGGTGATTGTTTCTAATCACGAGTGCAACTGGACTATGAGCGCCTCATGTTTGTATGATCTGCAAATATTTGTTGCGGAGTTTGGGCGTTTTCTATACTTAATGTGTACGTATTTACAAAAAAATATAAATGTATTTATATCAGTTATCTGGTACAAGTTCAAACATTTAATAATTTCCTTCACACATCTCGAATTTATAATATTTTATGTCAGTGGTGCTTCCCTGTTTTGTAAAGGTATTTTCCTATCTTAATCTCTCTCTTTGCTAAGGAGGGAAGTGGACTTATTATATTTCCAACTCCTCCAGTTTTGTTCTGATTAACTTCGTTGCGGGTACCAAGATAGTTTAATTTTTCCCGGGTCTTCCCGAGTGTCGTAACTCGGTGTGTTCGTGGGTCACTGCTGTTGATCCTAGTTTACAGGAGTAACGTGGTGGGTGTGTGGGCGGGGTTAGTTGCAAAATTTCTCATATGGCCGTTTGATCCCAAACTGGGTGGTAACCAGACAGCTGATAAACATGTTTAAATATTTCTAAATACATACATACCTATATAAATCAAAATGAATCGCCTAAATGTATGTACGCGCACAACTTCCGAACGACTGCACCGAACTAAATAATTCTTTTTTTGTGTTCGTTATTGTTACGACAAGGTTTGTATACAACAAAAATTAAAAGATACTGTACACTGTCTGTGGAAAACGAAGACAAGTTCAATCACTACAACAAGATTTTTAGAAATCTTGAAAATATCTACAAAAGAAAAACGTGGCGGTACGAAGTTCGCCGCCTCAGCTAGTTGCAGATAAAAGTATACCCAGATATAGAGTAAATGGTCCTACTCAACATTTTTTTATAGGGCAAGTATGATGGTAAGCGATTATCACTGCCCTTGGACGCCCGCAACACCAGACGCGTCACAAATGCGTTGCCGGCCTTGAGGGATGAGGGGAAGGGTTGGAGTACGAGCCTCCAGTATCCTTACTTACTCGGTGAAACACAGCGCAAGCGCTGTTTCACAGCGATTATCTGTTAGGCGGTGGCATCACTCCGGTTAAGCCGCGGTAATCACTCATCCTCCGACGGTAATACATACAATAATTTGTACTGGACGTGAATCGAACCCATGACCATTGTCTTGTTAGTTAGATTCACTTACAACTTGACCAGTAGATCATTCAAGTTTCTCATTTATTTACCTACTAGCATTTGCTCGTGTGTATATTACACGCGAGCAAATGCTAGAGTTTATCGCGATATATGCCTATGTCCTTCTTTAAGGATTAAAGCATCTCCGAGTTAAGATTCACCGAAATCGGTGCAGCGGTTTAGCCGTGAAAGCGTAACAGACAGACAATTACTTTCGAATTTATAATATTAAGATGGAAGTATGGATTAAAAGTTTAACATTGGGGTTTCTTTAAGTGTCAATTAATACTAAACTGATGTTATTATTTGACCTGTTTAGTAGTAAGTGATCTCGACTACAAAAGCAGAGCTCGTGAGTTCGATTGCCGACCAGGACAAATAATTGTATGCTACGTACAATCATGATTGTTATATATCTGGATTTCTTTATTTAAAAAAACCCAAAAATTCGTCTATTTGGAGTCAGTAAACA
>PKRV01001232.1:163254-237024 GCA_003709505.1 Hyphantria cunea
ATAGAACTTGCCTCGGTGCGCAGTGGTAGCGTACGCGACTGCTGTCCATGAGGTCTCGGGTTCGAATCCTGGGACGGACCAAATGTTTGCATGATCTGCAAATATTTGTTTCGGAGTTTGGGTGTTTTCTATGTATAATATGTACGTATTTATTTTATTCATATCAGTTGTCTAGTACCCATAATACAAGCTCTGCTTAGTTTGGGACTAGATGGCGTTGTGTGTTAGATGTCCGAAATATTTATATTTATTTATTAATATATATATAGATAGCAAAATAGTACTTGAAAATATTATTCCGTACCATTCGTGGTTGTTGTTATCGATAATTTGTAACTGGCTTTCGACTAACAGACATGTAATTTGATGGGTCTTCTGGTTGAGTCACTAGTGATAATCATTTGTTGTTTCTGGGCGTAATTTATCATTAATACGTATGTATTTATTAATATATAAGTATGTTTATCAGCTATCTAGTTACCATAGAACGAGCTCCGACTTTGTTCAATTGCGATGTACATTGCTATTGTACATTATGTACCGCCATTTGTACATGGTCGTTTATATGTTATGCTTCTGAATGGAAACTGTTTTAACTGGTGTACAATAAAGTTTATTCTATTCTATTCTATTAGGGCATTAGAAAGGGTATTGGTTCCCTTACGTAGTGCAGTGCAGTAAGCTATTGATACGATTGCGGGTGTTTCAAAAGACATATACAAAATCACTTGCAGACAACCAGAAAATTACTAGACAAAAGATAACCGCAAAATATTACGTCTGCAAAAACGAAATATGCAATGTATTATATAACTTAAACTCAATTTTTGTATTTCATATCCCGCGCAAAGTGAGCGCGAAAACGAAATGTCAAGTTGACATTCTTTGTTGCGTTCGGAAATAAATGGCGGGTAATTATGACAGCTTTCACTTTTTGTAATGACGTACCATGGTGTTTACATCGTAATAACTAGGTTATTTGTCAAGATTAATTTAATATTGATTCAGGATGTTTATTTTTGTATGACTTATGTTTTTGTGTTCTCATTTTATTGCGTTTCGTATGATGTAAGGTGATTATTGATTATTATTTAACGTGCTTTGAAATGCGCTGAGCAGAAAATAAGAAATTGTAAGGGGTAACTGTTGCGTCACTTTTATGATTATTATGACATATACAGGTCATCATCTTCAGCCTATCGCAGTCCACTGCTGGACATAGGCCTCTCCAATTTCACGCCAGTTAGTTCGATCTATGGCTTCTCGCATCCAGCTCCTGCTAGCCGTCCCGCATGTCATTACGGGTAGGACGCACGCATTGAAGACTTCCGTCTTTAGGCACTGTGGGATCGACGATGAGAAGACCCGACGAAGTTTCCCAAACGCTGCCCAATCTAGCTGGACTCTTCTGTTCACCTCGTCCTCAAAGTTGTTTCTACCTAACTGCAAAGTCTGCCCGAGGTATACATATTTTTCAACAACTTCGAGAACGGCAACGTGTACCGCAACCGGTTCCGGTAGTACATGTTCATTGAACATGACCTTGGTGTTGTCCAAGTTCATCCGTAGGCCGATGCACACAGAAGAGTCAGCTAGGTCGTTCAGCATCTGTTGTAGCTCCTGCCGCGTCTCTGCCATGATGACGATGTCATCTGCAAATCGCAAGTGAGAGATGTACTCGCCATTGATGTTGATACCGCGTTCTTTCCAGTGCAGCGTCTTAAACAAGTCCTCCTTATACAGGTCACCAGTGAATATTTCAAGTAATATCCTTATGGTGGCAAGCTTATTAAGAATCTTTAAGAGATGGACATGGACCTCTCCTTATTAAGGAGGTTATGGCATACTATACCTATCTGGCCTGTAGTCCAAATTCGTAATGAGGATAGTGACCACTATGATCATCGTCCTGGATTTCACTCACGTTTTCCATCAGGCAGAGTAGGGATATTGCAGCAGCTATTATAAATAAAAAAATATTTTTTCAGATATCTACATACACTACACACCACGCCATCTAGTCCCAAGATAAACAGAGCTTGTGTTATAAATACTACACAACTGACATGAATAGATATATACTTTTTTTTAAGAAATATATACATACTCGTACATAGAAAACACCCATACTCCGAAACAAATATTTGCAGATCATACAAACATTTGGACAAGGGCATCGCACCCGAGACCTCAAGCACAGCAGCCGCATACACTACCACAGCGTCATATGGGTAGTCAGTATTATATAAATCAATTTGTTCCTTACATATATTCCTTAAGTATTCAGCGCGTTATAATGATTATATTGTAGATTTTGTTAATGTGGTCTTGCCATCGCATCTAAGTAAGAATCTATATTCATTTAGATCTATTAATGATCTCTTTTTCTTTTCCCTGTGGGAGAGTCACGCTTCGGCATGCATGGGCCGGCTCACAGAAAACCGGTGTGAAACATCGCCTGCGCTGTGTTTCTCCGAGTGAGTGAGGATACCGGAGGCCCATAATCCAACCCTTCCCCTAATCCCCCACTCCATCCCTCAAGGCCGGCAACGCACTTGTGACGCCTCTGGTGTTACGGGTGTCTATGGGCGGCGTTTGCCCCGTATTCCATAAAAAAATGAAAACCTACAGTACAATCGGCTTGAGATAATTTTCTTTCGGAATACTGTATCAATCTGAATTTATTCTTTCAATTTCACATCGTAACAAGGTCTTCTTCAAATGACCTTAGAAGCTTGACAAAGGATTTTCCTTGGTTCATTGTGAACACAGCTGGTAGATACTAACGTATTATATTTTAAAATATTTCTTAGAAAAAGAAGCTGGTTTTACTTTTACATATGTTTACGGCTTAAAGTTATGGAGTTTCACCACCACCAACAACACCAACTTCAACCTGTTACTATGGCTGTAAGTGCCAACTGTAGGGTCGCGACGATGCAATACAGTAAATGCATGGTCAGCTAATGTAAGCTAATGTAACAAGTCGCGATTTGGGCTCACCAGTCAGTCTGCTCCCCCCATACACAACGTAATGAAGGACGCTGCGGAGCGTGCGCGCCCTGGGAAATAGTAACGGGAACATTGAGGTTCCCACGCAGTAGGGAGGCATCTACGACTGGGAGGGGTCCGGATGCCGTAAGAAAGCGGTTCCTGGATCCCTCCCGTCTCAGGCGCAGAGCGGCACACCGCGTGGTTTTAGTAAGTTCGATTCCGACACACCGCCCCGCCGCAAACCCCGGGGTGAAGGCCCGAGGGGTTTTCCACACGTAAAAAAAGGGGTCCAATCTACGAACAGTAGGTGGCTCGAGGTACGTCGGGTTGAAGGGTTTTTCCTTCTAGGGTGCACTTGGTTCCCCGGCTAATAGTACCCTAGACGGAGTGTGGTTTTAGTCGGTTTGAGTGCGACATGCCACGGGAGGTGGTATCCGAGGGGATTGCCGCACGGTAGAAAAAAAAGGAGCAAGGAATGTACATATATTTTACAAGTAACAACACTATCTATGTAAATTTTTAGTCTTTTAACATCTATAAACTGTTAACTCCCGCCTGCAGCTCCGCCTGCGTGAAAATTAGCCTATGTACTACCTCAAGAATTAAAGCATCTTCTATCAAAATTCCATACTGCTCAGCAGTTTATCCGTAAAAGCAAGACGGACCAAGAAACAGTTAATTTTGAATTTATAATGTTAGTCTTTTTTTCCTTTTTTCCCAGGTAGAGATCCAAATGTTGGATGTAGACAACTTGAAGTTTGAACACCACTGTGGGGGCGCTGTCATCGCAGAGCGACTCGTGCTTTCTGCCGCTCATTGCTTTGATAAGGTTTGTTTATAGAAGTCGTAGATGATTATATGAGTAGGACTATTCCATTTGAGGTGTACTGTATACATTACTATTTTCCTTTAGGGAAACAGACCCATTGAATTTAATATTACTTCATCGTCATCATGTCAGCCGAAAGACATCCGCTGCTGGACTCCCTAGTCAATATTCCAATTACTTATATATTTATCAAAGACGAAGTTTTCGGCTATATATTTTACACATACACTCATCGCCATCTAGTCTCAAACTTTTTTTATTATTAATAATTAATAAATAAATGAATAATAAATGAATAAATATTTCGGACATCTAACAAACAACGCCACCTAGTCCCAAACCAAGCAGAGCTTGTATTATGAGTACTATACAAGTGATATGAATACATAAATACTTTTTTTGTAAATACTTACATATTATACATAGAAAACAACCAAACTCCGAAACAAATATTTGTAGAACATGTAAACACTTAGTCCGACCCAGGATTCGAACCCGACACCTCATGGACAGCAGTCGCATACGCTACCACTGTGCAACCGAGGCAGTCAAAGCAAACTAAAGCAGAACTTGTATTATGGGTACTAGACCCTTGATAAAATTTATAAGTAAATACATTTATATGTTTTTTTTGGTAAATACATACCTATTATAGATAGAAAACCCAATCTCTGAAACAAATATTGCAGATCATACAAACATTTGGTCCGGGAATCGAACTCGGACTTCAAGCACAGCAGTCGCATACGCTACCACTGTGCCACCGAGGCAGTTATGTAATATATATAATTGGCAAATGGGTTCGGTAAACTTAGAATTAAATAGAGTTTTTATAATCTACTAACTAAATTGCGTAACTGCATCAGTTAATGTAATAAATTTGCTCCGTTTTTTTGGAGCTCGCTCGCAACGGCTCCTACTTCTCGCAATAAATAATAAATAAATAAATATGTTCGGACATTTTAACACACAACGCCATATAGTCCCGAACTAAGCACAGCTTGTACTATGGGTACTAGACAACTGATATTAATACATATATATACTTTTTTTGTAAATACGTACATATTATACATAGAACACCCAAACTCCGAAACAAATATTTGCAGATCATACAAACATTTGGTCCGACACAGGATTCGAACCCGAGACCTCATGGACAGCAGTCGTGTACGCTACCACTGCGCCACCAAGGCAGTCAATGTAATGTTTATAAGCTTCTTAGATAAATAGGCTAACACTAAAACAATTTTTCAATTCAAACAGTAGCTCCTTACATTTGTGACCTGAACCAAACGAACTAACTAATCAGCTTTTAATAATATACCATAGATAACAATCAAAATAAGTTGCTTCATAACAAATGCGAAAGTTAAAAAAAACAGTCTCTTGCATTAATTACTACAGCCTTTTTTTAAATCGACAATCCTGGCCTTTCCAGCAACCTCTGGAGCTGGAACACATTCGGATTGTCGTTGGAGAGCATCGTTTGCAGCTTCAAGATAAATTTGAACATCGATTCCTTGCTGAGAAGGTGGTACGACATCCAGATTTTAGGAAAAGTATGATATTTTAATATCACTTGGATATTCAAATTCATTGTTTGATCTTAAGTTATAATTTGATCGATCGATCTGTTATGTGTACTGCGTACCAGTGAGTATATTATATAAATATATATATATAATATACCTATACATCCACAGCTGGGTCAAGACCATCTTGATGACAACTTACATAAATGTACTCCCCATCCAAACCAGTCTAAAGAAGTTTTAACTTCAAAACCGACTAAAACCACACGGTGTGCCACTTTGCGCCTAAGACGGGAGAGTTCCGGGAACCGCTTTCTTACGCCATCCGCACCTCTCCCAGCGCTTGCCCGCACTGAAGCGGGCATTGAACATGTTGGTTAAGCTAACTTAGTAATCATCTTCCTGGCCTTTATTATTCCCAAGATTTGGGGTCGGCTACCAGTTCAATCAGCTTTATCTGAATATCAGTTTTTACACGGAGCAACTGGCATCGGACCTCCTTAACCCTGAGGGTGAACTGAATTCGAAGTTTGAACGAGTTGTCAGTATATTTGAGGGAACTGACTTCCCAATAACGATTGCCATAGATGTTCATGACAACCGGGACCGACGGCTTAACGTTTTCTCCGAGGCACGGGCGGGAAACACCGCCATATTCTATACTCCAGGCTGCTATTGAGAATTTCTTCTGAGAAAAACCCAACAGCAGTCCGATTCGAGAATCGAACCCGAGAACTCTTGATCTCCATTTACATTTTTTTTTTTGACGTGGTGGAATGCCTTTACGCGGTGTGCCACTCTGCGCCTGAGACGGGAGAGATCCGGGAACCGCTTTCTTACGCCATCCGGATGATCTCCATTTACTTACGCTAACCACTAGACCAACAAGGCAGTTTAACTTAGTAATTAGGTATATTACAGAAATATATATGTACTAGCATTTTCCCGCGTAGGTTACGTCCTTCCTCAAGAATTAAATATCTTTATGTCAAATTCCATTGAAATCAGTGCAGCAGTTTAGATGTGAAATCGTAATGGACAGACATAAGGACAGAGTTACTTTTAAACTTGTAATATTGATATATTTTTCAGATGGTCCTCACAGCAACGATATAGCAATGATACTAGTCTCGAGATCCGGGAATGGCGTCCAGTTCAACTCCCATGTGCGTCCCATCTGCTTACCTGCAGAAGGAGTGACTCCTGGGAAATGGTGTGCGGTCAGCGGCTGGGGATTCCAGACAGGTAGCTTCATAATAACACTAGTTTATACCCGCGGCTCCGCTCGCGTATATGTCGGTTATCGCGCCAAATAGTAGCCTATGTGTTATTCTGATGTATAAGCTATATTACTGTAATTTTTCATCCAAATCCGTTCAGTAGTTTTTACGTGAAAGAGTAACAAACATCCTCACAAACTTTCACATTTATAATAATAATAAAGATTATTGCCAGCCCAGGTGGCGCTGTGGTAGCGTACGCGACTAATGTGCTATGACTTCAAGTTCGATTCCCAGGTCAAATAAAATTTTAATATTTAATGCAATATTGGTTTCTGAGCTTGTGCGTTTTCTATAAAAAAAGTACATAAATAAGTATTCTATTAGTAAATCTACCTTACATGTCCGTTGGTGGCATGTTACCATCAGCGTCTCCGTGGTTCGGAGGTCACGTTAAGCAGTCCTCCCGGTTGTTATCATACGATAACAGTCGTGAAGCTTACTTGGAGGCCTTTGGACGGCTTAAAAACATCCAACGGTAAGATACGTAGCCAGAACATATTCTTGCTAGTCCCCAACCCGCACTTGGCCTGCGTGGGGATGTATGGCCTTAACCCTCTCCTGAGAGGAGACCCGAGCCCAGCAGTGTGAAGTTATGTGTTGTTGATGATGATGATGACGTAGCATAAGCTCTGTTTTATTTCAAACTCGATGGCGTAGTGTGTTAGACATCCCAAATAATTATTTATTTAAACAGTAATGTGCATATGTTGACGGATAAAGAATATTTATTGTCGGCAACCCTATTTAATCTGTTAGTGTCGTAAATATTGACTCGGGAGCTAATTACGCAGGACAACAATATTTATACCAAAGAGAAGTTAAAACTTAAAGGAGAAGAAAATCTTACTTGGGGAAGATACTAACAACTCCAAGGCAGTCTTTACTAACGTAGTTGTTAGGGAATCCCGTGTATTCAATGTTATTAACATCAATAGATATTCTGTATATCTAATATATAAAATTCTTGTGTCACAGTTTTAGCGTTTATACTCCTCCGAAACGCCTTGACCGGTACCGATGAAGTTTTATGTATGAGAATATGTTTATAACTAATTTTTACACCCCTAAGTGTTAAGAGTGGTTCACCACAATTCTTTTTTGGGGACATTTTTTTTAGATATTTATTATGGTGTGGAATTAAAAAATACATTTAGTCCTAAATTGTTACCCTGCTGCCACCTTTCGGTATTTTAGAAAATATTCACGGAAATAAATATGGCGGTACGAAGTTCGCCGGGTCAGCTAGTTATATTTTATAAATAAAAGGTATACCAACCTGTTTTGCCAGCGCACAATGTGTTAAAATGCCTTAGTTGCGGAAACCCTAAGTTTGTAGAATTTTTCGATAAATGTCGTTAAAAAACACCCCTGAATAAAACTCCCATGACTTTATTTAGTAGAAATATTAAAAAATTAAGAAATATCCATAGGAACCAGAAAAATTCATTATCTCCGTTTTAAATATATATTATTTTAATAACTTATTATGGATTGAAAGATTTGTAATAAAGGCATAATATAAGAAAGAAAAACTTTACAGAAATGCGCAGTTTTAAGTACAAAACGTTTTTTTTTATAATCTCGAAATAATTTTATTTCCAAGGCTTCTTTAGGTATTAGCATTTTTTTTTAAAGGCGATTTGTCAGTTACACTAATATGTACTCTCACAAAAAAAATCAGATGTTAAAACTGCAAGACTTCGAATAATTTTTAAAGTTTTTAGTTAGGGTTGTTGCACAACCAGGTGCCTACTAGTTTTAAAGGAGCAAACAATGGCTTTGTGTTTCTGAATAGGCGCTTTTTTCAAATGTATGGTGAGCCACATGTGATTTATATTATACTTACCTTAAGCTAAACAGCTAGGTAAGATTTTTTCGTATACTATTATTAAATTTACATCTCATTTTGACCATTTGACCCCTTTCAGAAAACACAGAGAACTTTGCACCGATCCTGAGAGCCGCTGCAGTCCCAGTGTTGGACCTTGCGACGTGTAGGAAGAATCAGGTCTTGGGCGGACGGCAGCAGACGATACTGGACTCTATGATATGCGCTGGTAAGAACAAAGTCAAATGCCGTTGTAAAGTATGTCCTACATTCGCCGAGACCTCATGCCATGAAGACGCGTGCGTGATTCAGAAAATCATTTTATAGTAGCTGACCCAGCGAATTTCGTATCGCCTTATTTATTTTTGTCTTTTTTTTTATTTATTTATTATGTTGTGGAGGACTTACAGTTAACATTATACAATTTCAATAAAGAATATTACAGTGAGCCAATTACAAATTCTCACCTATCACGAAAATAAATTAGCAAAAAAAATCTTTTAGTAAGCTCGTGTCAATTTCCCGCAGCGCTTCAGTGTATAGAACTAAGCGGACTAAGAGAATATAGCATCTTTTTAAAATTAGTTTTATATAAACCTTGTCCTGACAATAACAAATACATAAAAAATAATTATTCAATTTGGTGCAGTCGATTGAAAGATAAGGGCGTACATACATTTTTTTAATTCATATTTATTTATATAGATTTCTTCTAGCGGATCAAGAAAAACACCATCCTTGTAACGCGATCTTAAAGGAAATAACTACTTTTAAAATAAACGTACAGACTGACAGATATTTTGTTATAATATAAGATTAATGACTGTAAACATAATTATAAGTGTAATTAATAGGGGCGTCGGTATTTTGGTTAGTTTAGCGTCTATAAATTCCGAATGGCCCGCTTCAAAGAGGGCAGGCTCTGGGGTCCAGATCTGTTAATAACAGCAGTTCCTGAATCCCTCCCATCTCAGGCGCAGAGTGGCACCCCGTGTGGTTTTAGTCGGTTCGATTCCTACACACCGCCCCGCCGCTAACTCCAGTGGGGTGTCTCCTAAACTAGCTACTTACCCGAAGATTTTGGGTTCGATTGACATCGTGAAAATTTCAATAACACGAGCTTAAGATTTTTATTAATTTTCTTTTAAGTACTCTAAAAGAAATGTGTAGGTAATTTACAAAAGAATGTTAGGATGTTTTCATAATTTGCAGCTGTAAATCAGCTGCTTTTTTCATAACAGGAACAACTCACCTTCGCTGCGATAGCGTCATCTACACAGATACACGTTAAAACTTACTTACAATCTACCTTCTAGATCCAAGGAGAGAGATCACATAAAACTACTTTCTAAACAGCGATATTAATTTAAATTGCAGGAGTTCTCTCAGGAGGAGTAGACGCTTGTCGAGGAGATTCTGGTGGCCCTCTAGCCTGTATGGTCTCCAACAGCTGGCAGCTACATGGAGTTGTCTCTTGGGGCTCTGGATGCGCAAGGCGTGCAAGACCTGGAGTGTATACGAGGGTTGCATCGTTCAGACAGTGGATCACCAGTACTGCCAGCGCTTTGGGTCATAAAATACCTTTTTAGTTTTGAATAGAGAGGACTTATTTTTAGGTTAGACTTGTAGGTAGTGTAATTTAAGCTGTAAAAATAGATCACGACGGATGGTTAAGCATATAAATGTCTTATCATCTCCGTCTTCTAAAGTCGGGTCTACAGGTATAATGAAAAAGTAACTGATCCACGCAACTTTCTCTTCGTCTCTCAATTCATCCTTTTATATTTTTTAAAGCGTGATGTTCACTATTTTATCTTAGGCACGCCAGCAAAAAACATGTTTAAAAAACCTTGAAATCGGTTAANTATGTTATCAGTGTCAATGATGCAACAAGACTCAAAGGTCTCAAATACACACGTGACGAATAGATAAATGTAACATATTTTATTTATTTATAAAGTTTATATAATTATTGTCACAGTACTAACTAGGTCAGGGTTTTGTCTAATTGGTACAAAGATAACCTATAAAAAACTAATAGTAACCTGTGGCGCTGTGTGTATATTGTGTGAAGGTCACGCCACGTCGAACTACGCTGATTTCAACACGGTTGGGCCGGCTCGACCGGAGCTGTACTACCCTCGCAAAGAAGACTATATATATAAATATAAGTGACATCGCTTGTGCTGTCGTGTATCAGAGTGAGACCGGAGGCCCAAACGATATGGAAGCATCTCAAATCAAAACTCTAAATAAGCCGTTGTTGTCGTTGTTGCATTGTTTGCATTCGCAATGAGTATTGTGACTGCTACTGAATAATAAATGAATATTAAATAATAGTATCTATTTCGGACATCTAACACGATAATTGATGCTAAGCTGATAAAGCTGATGGAGAACGGCTTTCGCCCTCCGCACGAAGAGGTACGCGAGTTGCTCCGGGAAGCGCCTGCACTCAGTTGCTAGGAGGGAACTGAGTCCCGCCTGCAGTGGTGGCAGGCGGGACTCAGTTCACGCTGGCGGTATGCCATGCCTGGGCGCCGCAGCGTCGGGCCTTCACTGCAGTCATCGGAGGAGATCTATCGGTACTGGCCATAGAGCTTATGACGGCCGGTAGCGACAGCACTTTTACCACGGTCGTAACCTTCTGCGAAGATGTAATTACGCAGAAGGAGGCGGCGGAGAAGGCCCGGGAGGATGACCTTCACTCGGACCCGATCCACCGCCTCGTGCCGCCCTGAGTGTGGCTGCTGATAGTCCGTTTTCCCCTCCATCCGCTTCAGAGGCCAGCCGCGAGGAGACGACGAACGCGTATGCCATACATTTTTACCATCAGACGATGCCCGCTTCAGTGTGAGCAAGCGCTGGGAAGGGTTCGAATGTGTTAATGACAGCGTGTTAACGTACTTTCCGAGGCACGAGCGTGTGTAATTCACCGCCAAATTTCCATACTCCGTGCTGGTGGTAATAAAAATTTTATATACGAAAAACCCAATATTACAATTACTTTGGCCAGACTCGGCAATCGAACCCGAGACCTCTCGATTGGCAGTCGCATGCGCGAACCGCCAGACCAACGAGTGGTACTGGAGTACTGGTACTAATTTTTTTACAAATTATATACGCAATGTCCTTCACTACTTTATGATTTTGGAATAGGTAGGAATTTGAAACGATTTCGTATAGTTATAATTATTCTAGAATACTTTGTTGCAGTTTTTTGTTTCTCCTTCTAGAATGACAGCACGTCTGACCCTGTTGTCGCCACGCGTCCTTCTACTGTGCCAAGTGTTGTGGGTTCAAATCCCACATGGGACGATACTTTTATTCATATTTTTATTTATTTATACTTTACTTAATTAGACAGATACTTTTTGTGATCCACATATTGTTGTTCCGAGTCTGGGTGCTATTTGTGTCCGTTTCATGTCTGTTTGTTAAGTCCTTCGCAACACAGGATGTGTATGCCTAAGGCGGGAATTGTCTCTTTAAAAATATTAGGGAATGGGTTTAAATCGATACAATAGTTTCGATACTAATTCAATTCAATTTAAAACAAACAAGCAAATCTTTCCTCATTTTAATATTAGTGTAGGTAAGTAAGATTTGGTTAGTATTTAATAAGATCTATTATGGTATCCAAAGATACATTGTCAGCTCAACTGATACTGGTCAATAAAACAAATTAGTTTGTTAAAACTGTTGCAATAGGCGAACGCTTATTGTACGAATTATATGTTAATCATCATCATCAGCCTATCGCTGTCCACTACTGGACATAGGAGAGTCCTATGTCCAGTAGTGGACCAATTCCAGTCCAGCGTCCAGTTCAGCATATGTGTTAATATAGTCACAATAATTGTGGACTAGATAAGATATTTAGTAGGCAATAAAATTGATGTTTGACAAACAAATTAATGTAGATCAGTGTGCCATAGCTTGTAAACATATTGTTTACATTGTATGTTTTACATTAATTTTAATTTATGTCTTTGTTATTTTGGGTCCGAATTTTGACCTTAATTTATTCATATTATCAAAATATATCAGCGTGTCTTTTGCAGATAATTGATATTGGGGTCTGAACTTCATTCTTCATTCAAAATTGACTGCACGGTTGGCCTAGTGGTTTAAATGGTCGCCACACCGCTTCCTACTGCGCCAAGTGTTGTGGGTTCTAATCCTACATGGGACAACACTTTGTGTGATACATAAATTGTTGTTCTAAGTCTGGGTGTACTTTATGTCCGTTTCATGTATGTTTGTAAAGTCCCCCGTGACACAGGATGTATATTCCTAATACGGGAGGTGTCTTTTAAAAAACAAAATAAAAAAAATTAATGAACAGGTCACATAAGCTAAATAAAGTTCATGAAAGGTAAGTTATTGGTCATATGGTAATCAACGCGATCAAATTTTCGACTGCCTCTGTGGCGCAGTGGTAACGAATGCGACTGCTGTGCAAGAGGTCTCAGGTTCGATTCCTGAGTCAGGCCAAATGTTTGTATGACCTGGAAATATTTCTTTCGGAGTTTGGGTATTTTCTATGTATAATATGTATGTATTTACAAAAAAAAGTATATTAGTATTAATATCAGTTATCTAGTACCCTAATACAAGCTCTGCTTAGTTTGGGACTAGATGGCGTTGTGTGTTAAAATGTCTGAACATGTCTGAACATATAATAACCTATTGGTAAGTGCTTCCCGACGTGTAAGACCTGTTATCGGAACCAGGAGAGAAAAAGGGCTTTTCATTTTTTAAGTCATCCCTTCCCTTATTTAGATGAAAATAGCGACATTAAAAGGATAATTGATAATTTCCATTAAACTGCCTCGGTAGCTTAGTGGTAGCGTATGCGACTGCGCTGCTTGAGGTCTCGGGTTTGATTCCCGGCTCGGACCAAATGTTATGTATAATCTGAAAATATTTGTTTAAGAGTTTGGGTGTTTTCTATGTATAATATGTATTTATTTACAAAATGTATTTATATTAGTTGTCTAGTACCCATAATACAAGCTCTGCTTAGTTTGGGACTAGATGGCATTGTGTGTTAGATGTCCAAAATACTTATTATTTTACCGTCAAAAAATATTTATTTATTTATTTATTATTTATTATTATTATTATTTACAAATTAAGAACTCGTAAAAGTTCCGTATCGAAGTTTGAAAACCTAGAAAGGAGTCAGTGCCTACTTACAGTATCGTTATCTTCTATAGGTCATTAAAATACAAGATATAAATAAGAAGCGGAGGTAATCATTTTTAATTAATAATATGCTAGCAAGGTTTTTATACTATTGGTATGGGAGGTAAACGAGAATGGATACCTGAATCCAAGATATATACCTTGAATTTAGGTATCCATTCTGGTTTACCTCACATATAATATCCCTCCCATACTCTATAATTCTCATCATCAACACCGAAGGGAGAACTCCCATTAAACCTAGAAAGAAAGTTAGAGGGGTTTCCCCCGTAACCCATTTGTATAAATACATTTACTGAGTAATCGTGTGTCATTTCGGTCATTCTCCAAAGACCGCTGTTTTTGCGTTTTGCCATCGATCTAGGATAATTTTCCCAATGCATAAGTACCTTAATTGTTAGGTTATTAAATTAGCTTATCGTGGGTTCGTTCTCGTTATAATGTTGCTTCAGTTCGTGCAGCTAAGTGCGTGCTATCGTGGTCACGTTTGTATACGACATCTCTCCTGACCCCGGCTGGACTTGAACGATATGTATAGAGAAAAAAATAAGAAATAAACAAATTTTACAGTAAAATTTTAAAACTGCGTAACTTTTACTGTATCGCTTAAAAGAAAATACACATCAGCTAAACACACATTAATGGAAAGATTACATAGTTTCGAAGTTCATCTTAAACAACGACGTGTCACAAAAATTAAGTTTTTTTTTTATATTTAAGCTGCCAAAATGACTCTGCTCTGCCTGATGGAAAGCATGAGCAGAATCCAAGAGTGGTGGCCACCATCCTCAATGCGAAAAAGAACAATGCATCATGGTGATCCACACTATGGCGGCCTGGAGGGAAGGGGGATGGTGACGGGGATAGGGGGCGTTGGATTGGGGTATGGGCCTCCGGTATCCTCACACACTCGATGAAACACAGCGTAAGCGCTGTTTCACACCGGTTTTCTGTGAGGCCGTGGTATCACTCCGGTCGAGCCGGCCCATGCATGCCGAAGCGTGGCTCTCCCACGGTTAAGTAATAATATTTGGACATCTAACACACAACGCCGTCTATTCTGAAAATAAGCAGAGCTATTATGGGTACTAGACAACTGATATAAATACGTATATACTTTTTTTGTAAACACACACATATTATACATAGAAAACACCCAAACTTTGACACAAATATTTGCAGATCTTACTAACATTTGATCTGACCAAATGAAACCTATAGAAATAGAATCAAGTAAATAATAGCTATGTACTACTAATTTTCTGGATTCCGCTGTCAAAAAGGTTGAAAGAAACCTTATTGGAATCAGTTTGTGGTTCGGCTGTCCATCTATCAATCATATTTCTCAGGGCATCATCTCGCCAAAAGATGCCAATTGCTGGATTGCTTTCCAAAATCTCTAAAAAAAAAACCGGTCCTGGACGTCCTATAACTTTCACCAGGCCATCGAACTAATATAGAGCCTCCCCGCTCTGTTTTCCAGTGCGTGATCTCCACTTTTGGCCCCAGAAACTGGTAGTAGCGTGAAACTGAACTTCACCAGGTCTGCAGTTGTGTTGTGTGTATTTGTGGAGAGTTTGGGGGAAGGGATGATAAACTATTCTTCCATGTTGTGTGACTTGCCTTCTAAAAAAGCCCGCTACAGTATCGTATATCATCAACGTATGGCTTCGCAAATCCTGTCGCTAATGATGTCGAAGCTAATCTAAGCGTTTATATTCTGCCTTTTAGCCGTTGTTGTGAGAAGGTTCCTGTCTTTGGTACCCCTACCAAAAATATTTTTGGCTCTAGGACCCTAAACCCGATGTAACTTGACTCATATTTTTACCCGACTGCGAAAGAAGGAGGGGAATATTTTTCGAGTGTACCCATGTATGTATATTTTTTTGGCACACCCTAGAGCCTAAACGGCTTGTCATACTTTTATGAGATTATTGTCAATAGATTCGTATTAGTCGTGAGAGTGACACAGGCTAAAAAATTGATTTCAAAAACATCAATTCTTTTCAATTCTTTCTATTTTTTCAGTTCTTTAATGAATTTAAAAATTAAAGATGGCAGATATTGACGAAGTCGGGTTTTTCTTTAAATAATTCGTTACTTGTAATCTATATGTAGAAATGTTAAGTTCGTACATGCATCAAAAACTCAAAAAGGTTCGCACTGATTCTGGTCAAACTTTATCATGATAAAGTTATTATTTTAAATTTTTTTTTACAAAACTCTTTAAATATTGTTTTTATCTATGTAAAATTTGATGACAACATATGATCCGGCCAAAATGTTTCTACTCTACCTGATGGAAAGCATAAGCAGAATCTAAGAGTGGTGGTCACCGTACTCATTGCGAATGCAGACAATTCAACAAAACAGCATGGTGACCCACACTATGGCGGTCTACTGGGATACACGTGGATATTGGACAAAAACTTAAAAGAAAATTAAAAAAGCACATATTAAAATATATATATAAAAAGATAGAAAACTCAAAACGTGGACACTGACGGTTCGACTGGTCCATAAGTTCAAAGTCGCTCAGCGTGCAATGGAGAGGTATATGGTCGGCGTTTGTCTAAGGGATCGCATTAGAAACGAGGTGATCCGACAAAGAACCAGGGTCATCGACGTAGCCCACAGGATTAGCAAGTTGAAGTGGCAGTGGGCTGGCCACATTTGCCGAAGAACCGATAACCGTTGGGGTAAACGAGTTCTTGAGTGGAGACCGCGTCTCGGCAAACGTAGTGTAGGACGTCCACAGGCCAGGTGGAGCGATGATTTGCGCNATAGAGAAAAAAATAAGAAATAAACAAATTTTACAGTAAAATTTTAAAACTGCGTAACTTTTACTGTATCGCTTAAAAGAAAATACACATCAGCTAAACACACATTAATGGAAAGATTACATAGTTTCGAAGTTCATCTTAAACAACGACGTGTCACAAAAATTAAGTTTTTTTTTTATATTTAAGCTGCCAAAATGACTCTGCTCTGCCTGATGGAAAGCATGAGCAGAATCCAAGAGTGGTGGCCACCATCCTCAATGCGAAAAAGAACAATGCATCATGGTGATCCACACTATGGCGGCCTGGAGGGAAGGGGGATGGTGACGGGGATAGGGGGCGTTGGATTGGGGTATGGGCCTCCGGTATCCTCACACACTCGATGAAACACAGCGTAAGCGCTGTTTCACACCGGTTTTCTGTGAGGCCGTGGTATCACTCCGGTCGAGCCGGCCCATGCATGCCGAAGCGTGGCTCTCCCACGGTTAAGTAATAATATTTGGACATCTAACACACAACGCCGTCTATTCTGAAAATAAGCAGAGCTATTATGGGTACTAGACAACTGATATAAATACGTATATACTTTTTTTGTAAACACACACATATTATACATAGAAAACACCCAAACTCCGAAACAAATATTTGCAGATCTTACTAACATTTGATCTGACCAAATGAAACCTATAGAAATAGAATCAAGTAAATAATAGCTATGTACTACTAATTTTCTGGATTTCGCTGTCAAAAAGGTTAAAAGAAACCTTACTGGAATCAGTTTGTGGTTCGGCTGTCCATCTATCAATCATATTTCTCAGGGCATCATATCGCCAAAAGATGTCAATTGCTGGATTGCTTTCCAAAATCTCTAAAAAAAACCGGTCCTAGACGTCCTATAACCTTTACCAGGCTATCGAATATATAGAGAGTCTCCCCGCTCCGTCTTCTAGTGCGTGATCTCCACTTTTGGCCCAAGAAACTGGTAGTAGCGTGAAACTGAACTTCACCAGGTCTGCAGTTGTGTTGTGTGTATTTGTGGAGAGTTTGGGGGAGGGGATGATAAATTATTCTTCCATGTAGTGTGACTTGCCCTCTATAAAAACCCGCAACAGTACCGTATATCATCAACGTATGGCTTCGCAAATCCTGTCGCTAATGATGTCGAAGCTAATCTAAGTGTTTGTATTCTGCCTTTTAGCCGCTATTGTGAGAAGGTTCCTGTCTTTGGTACCCCTACCAAAAGTATTTTTGGCTCTTGGACCCTAAACCCGATGTAACTTGACTCCTATTTTTACCGTACCTATGTATGTATATTTCCTTGGCACGCCCTAGAGCCTAAACGGCTTGTCGTATTTTTATGAGATTAGTGTCAATAGATTCATCTGAGTCGCGAGAGTGCCATTGGGTGCATCAAAATAAAAAAAAAGTATTTCAAAAACATTTTTTCTTTTCAATTTTTTCTATTTTTCCTATGGCAGATATTGACGAAGTCGGGTTTTTCTTTTAAACAATTCGTAACTTGTAATCTATATGCAGAAATGTTAAGTTCGTACATGCATCAAAAACTCAAAAAAGTTCGCACTGATTCTGGTCAAACTTTGTCACGATGTACAACACGCTTTAAATGTTGTTTTTATATATGTAACATTTCATTTAAGCCGGCCAAAGTGTCTTTCCCCAACCCGCACTTGGCCAGCGTGGGGACGTATGGCCTTAACCCTCTCCTGAGAGGAGACCCGAGCCCAGCAGTGGGACATTATGGGTTGTTGATTGATTGATTGAAAGTGTCTTTACTCTACCTGATGGAAAGCATAAGCAGAATCCAAGAGTGGTGGTCACCATACTCATTGGGAATGCAGACAATTCAACAAAACAGCATGGTGACCCACACTATGGCAGTCTACATGTGGATATTAGACAAAAACCTAATATAAACATACTTAAAAGAAAATTAAAAAAGCACATATTAAAATATATAGATAGATAGATAGAAAACTCTTTATTTGTACACTGTAATACAGATATTAAAAAAAGTACAGACAATGACAAATGTATAATGTACAAAGGGCAGCCCTATTGCCGAAAGCAATCTCTTCCAGGGAACCTTAGAATAGGAATTAAACGAATGAGTATATTGATATTTTTAAACATATACCCACAAACAAGTTTTATGTTGGATATTATGTGTTATAAATCACAATTGTACGTAAATATGTAAATATGACTGTGCATAGTGCATGGGACTGTACACACGCATGTATCTAATGCATGGGTGTGATGTGTACAGTGTTGTGTACAAGCATATTGCATATAGAGGCTCAACTTTGTCCACAGACAGACTGTTTAAAACAGTTTTCTGGACCTATGTTTTCAGATTATTTACCGTGGGAGAGCCAAGCTTTGGCATGCATGGGCCNGCACATATTAAAATATATATATAAAAAGATAGAAAACTCAAAACGTGGACACTGACGGTTCGACTGGTCCATAAGTTCAAAGTCGCTCAGCGTGCAATGGAGAGGTATATGGTCGGCGTTTGTCTAAGGGATCGCATTAGAAACGAGGTGATCCGACAAAGAACCAGGGTCATCGACGTAGCCCACAGGATTAGCAAGTTGAAGTGGCAGTGGGCTGGCCACATTTGCCGAAGAACCGATAACCGTTGGGGTAAACGAGTTCTTGAGTGGAGACCGCGTCTCGGCAAACGTAGTGTAGGACGTCCACAGGCCAGGTGGAGCGATGATTTGCGCAAGACGGCTGGTAGGAGCTGGATGCGAGAAGCCATAGATCGAACTAAGTGGCGTGAAATTGAAGAGGCCTATGTCCAGCAGTGGACTGCGATAGACTGATGATGATAGAAAACTCTTTATTTGTACACCGTTACACAGATATAAAAGAAAGTACAGACAATAACAAATGTATAATGTACAAAGAACGGCCTTATTGCCGAAAGCAATCTCTTCCAGGCAACCTTAGAATATATTGAATAGTACAAATGAAATTAAACGAATAAGTATATTGATATAAACAAGTTTTATGTTGGATATTATGTGTTATGTATCGCAATTGTACGTAAATATGTAAATGTGACTGTGCATAGTGCATGGGACTGTACACACGCATGTGTCTAATGCATGGGTGTAATGTGTACAGTGTTGTGTACAAGCATATTGCATATAGAGGCTCAACTTTGTCCACAGACAAACTGTTTAATACAGTTTTCTGGACCTATGTTTTTAGATTATTTACCGTGGGAGAGCCACGCTTCGGCATACATGGGCCNCATGGGCCGGCTCGACCGTAGTGACACCACGGCCTCACAGAAAACCGGTGTGAAACAGGGCCTGCGCTGTGTTTCACTGAGTGAGTGAGGATACCGGAAGCCCATAATCCAACCCTTCCCCTCATCCCCGTCCCCATCCCCCAAGGCCGGCAACGCACTTGTGAAGCCTCTGGTGTTACGGGTAGCCATGGGCGGCGGTAATCGTTTACCATCAGGCGATACGTCTGCTCGTTTGCCCCCTATTCCATAAAAAAAGACTAAGATTTAATTATTGAAAACAATAAATTTTATATATAACTAAAAAAATCTGGATCGGCCATTTTTGGCGTTACGTTGTTTACAGTTTCTCGTCAATTAAACCATAATAGGATACAATCAGTATTAAAGATCATTACAATAACCCTAATAAAATTAAATTAAAATACTCGGAAACAGTAATCAATTTTGGATTATGCGTATACATAAAAACCAACGTGTTCTATCAGCAATTAAATAATATTTTATTAGAGAAAAACGTCTTGCCAAGATACAGGAATACAGGAAACTAAATGAGATTGGTGCTAAATTTAAATTTTATAGTTTTCCATTTGTGTATTAAGTCCAATAATGAAAAAATTATGTGGTGTCGTGGGACACCAGGTAGGAACGAAGTTGACGATTTGAAATTATATGAAAATAAACGTGGCTACTCACGAGTAAAATGTATCTATAATGTGGGTATTCGCCACGTGCTTGTCCATGAATTTATGAGTATATACTATGCATTGGCGGGGTGGAGTAAAAGAGAAAGGTATTATACACTACTCGCTTGTGTCTGCGACTGTCGCGCCTGCGCACGTCTCATTTAACGGTTTTATTCCACGCACTTTTTCTTACGGTTTTACTATCACATTTTTTTCAGTTCGGTCGCGCAGCACAATCCCTATCCCTCCAAGCCTGCCGTAAGGAACTTCGTTCCAAAAAGAAATGACAATATATACATATAAGCCTCGAAAAATTCCTCCACATCGTCACCTACTTACTGGTAACGGTCCCAATAGGCTAGAAGCATTGCCACGTTTAATGGCAATGCTAATATTCTCTGTGCTATGTCCATTGCTGGACTGCTTCACAAGGGCTCCTAAAAGCTGCCGGTACAGTTTTTTTTATCAGTTTATGTATATATATAGCCTTTATTGCGGGATTTGAGCGCGGCGACTGAATCAAGAAATTCCGTAACGAAAATAAACCTAACATCCCCCACTCCGACCGACACTGCGGTGCGGCGTTGAAAGCCGTGTATCGTCTAACGTCGTATCAGTTCGGCAGACTTCGGCACGGTGTTTGTGTGCGTGCGACTAGACGTACTCGTGTAGACCGTACGAAGGTCGCACGGATCGAGACGAGCTGCTCCGAAATCGGTCGAATATGTAAGCAGCTGTTTGTGAGAAAGTATACAGGTATAGGTATCTATCATAAAAAACGCTATGTAATAGCTTAACCGCGGCAGTCCTCGAGGGCCACGTGTTTTTTTATGTTATTTTTTGGTAATGTCCGCGAAATCTGTGGCACGGGTATTGGCACCTCGGATTACGAGGTATTTTATCTTAGTTTGATATAAATTAAAGTGATATCGCATTTAACCTAAATTGATAAATTAAACTAGTTATGCCCATTAGAACAATGTAAACAAAAATATAAATGTAATCATTTTTACATCATCTACTTGTGTATACGCACACAAGTAGACTTATCGCCTGATGGTAAACGATTACCGCCGCCCATGGACACCCGTTACGCCAGAGGCGTCACAAGTGCGTTACCGGTCTTTTTGGGATGGAAGGGAGATGGCGGTAGGGGTTAGGGTATGAGCCTCTGGTATCCTCACTCGATGAAACATAGCGTAAGCGCTGCTTCACACCGATTTTCTATGAGGCCGTGGTATCATTCTGGTAGACACGGCCCTTTCAAGCGGATGCGTGGCTCTCCCACGGTTTTCAATTGTGTATAGGCCTGTGTGTGTGTTCAATATTATATTAAAAAAATGTGACCTTTATGTGGTAAGAGTATTTTTTACCTGATTTCGGTGAAACCAAAATGAAGGGTAACAGTTTGTCCAGTATATGTAAGTATGTTCCATTTAAGCCCTAAAACAACTTAACTAATTTTATTGAATGAGGTGGCAGTACATTCTTTATTAAAGCCCGAGTGACATACATACTTCCATACTATTGTAAATTTGAAAGTAATTCTGCCTCTTTGTAACGTATTCATGCCTAAACCGATGCACCAATTTTCATAACATTCAGCATAGAGATGCTTTGATCTTTTAGGAAGGACATAGGCTACTTTTTACTGCAATAGCCGACGTACATGCAGGTGGAACCGCGAGGATAAACTAGTATACTATTAAAATTTTATGAAGTCTGGTTTTAGTGTTTTAAACACTTTCTTGTTAGTATGTAGGTATATTTTTTGGGCAAACTAAAATAAACACACCCAAAGTTTACCAAAAATATACATATATGCAATTATGTATTCGCACTATACGTGAACCGAACTGCCGACCCCTACAGTCAACGTCTGACCTCACACGATTTAGGTCGACAGAATTCTAGTTTTAAACATACGATAACTGAATATTGCTGTTTTGAGGTTGGTTTGAAATTATCATGTACGTAAACATTGAATGCACGTGTGGCGCAATCGTTTAAGCGATCATCTCGCTGATTTCTTCTGCACTGAGTTAACTGGTTCAAATTCGATAACACTTCGAGTGAGCGACAAATCGTTCTTTCTTACTTTTTTTTATAAAACAACTTCCTCATTAAGAATATATTCTGCGACGCGGTGGACTTTACAAACATAAATGAAACGGATATAAAATACACATAGACTCAGCACTACAATTAATGGATCACACTTTTGACCCTTCAATTCCATAACGCAATAGAAATCCGAGTGGCGCCCACTTTACCACTACGCCTTAGATGCAGCCGATTGTTGTTTTAAGAGTAAGTGTTCTTAGTATTTGTTTAAGACTTTAATTTGATTCCCTTTGGATTTGAAGCAAAAATATCATGTAGGGGTAACAAAAAATCAACGTAAAATGACAGTGGTCGTGGTCTCGTGTTTCTTTGGTGAGTGAGAGACCTGAGGCCCGTTATGGATGTTCATGTTAACCGGGACCGATGGCTTAACGTGCTCTCCGAAGCACGGGCGGGCAACACCGCCATATTCCATCCTCCGGACTGCTATTAAGAATTTCTTGTAAGGAAAACCCAACAGCAGTCCTACCCTGGAATCGAACCCGAGACCTCTTGATCTACAGTCCCTTACGCTAACTATTTGACCAACGAGGCAGTTTCTATAATATATACACACATACATACATATTTATATGTATATGCATATTAAAAATAAAACTGGTTGCACTCCGGGAGGGCCCTCAGAAGTGAAAACATGAATAATAAAGTTGTAAATTTACATATTTTGGAATGGTTAGAGAATAATTTTGCACGAATTGTTTTAATTATCAGTATAAAAGTACTATCATGTATGTGGTAAAATACAATATTAATTTACTGCGCTATCGTACGCAAACATGATAATTTATGGTCAACTCTCTCCGTCTTACGAATTTCGATCAGGTCACGTGTCCTGACGCGAGTTTAACATTTTTTACCCCTCACAAAAATCTTTCGAATATTCGACCAGGTAATGTGACATGAGTTTTTAGCCGTCTCCAAAAACTTTACGAATTTTCGATCAGGTCCGGACGCGAGTTTAACATTTTTTACCCATCACCAAAATCTTATGAATTTTCGACCAGGTCACGTGACCTGACGCGAGTTTAACATTTTTTACCCATCACAAAAAAGTGCACAACGCCGTTCATGAAGTTTTTCCTTAAAATATCTAAATAAATATTTACAAATAATTAAGTATGTTTATCAACAGTCTGGTTACCGGAGTGCAGGTTCTGCCTAGTTAGGAATAAGAGAGTGAGGTGTATAAGTGGTGTGATGTGAGATTATTATTATTATTATTTCACAACTGTTTATCACGCTGTAGGCATATAGAACTGATACCTATTACTCGCTATTTATCTTTAGGATATAAACAACACAACGTGCATATTTCTTACTAAGATACAGTCATTATCACCTGACTTCACTCTATCCATTTTATCCCCATAAAACCACATGATAGGGAATAGCCATATGCAGGGGCTCCCTTCTGTCAAAGTATAAGCCCAAATAGGCCTACACGCTACTTTTGGAATAGGGGGCAAACGAGCAGACGTATAGCCTGATGGTAAACGATTACCGCCGCCAACGGACACCCTCAACATCAGAGGCGTCACAAGTGGGTTGCAGGCCTTTGGGGGATGGGAAATGGCAATTTATATAGCCCATGTTACCCGAGCAATTATAACGAATCTTTTGACACATCATTCTTTAAAATCGGTTCAGTAACTTAGACGTTACAGAAGAACATACTAAGAAACATTTATAGACTACAAAGACATGTTACCCTTTCTTAACGTTTCGAAGTAGCCGTAGGCGTATGAAAAGACAACTCCCGTATTTATTTATAAGAAATTCTGTCTCGCGGGGGACTTTATAAACATACATGAACACACACAGAAGGGCACACAGAGGACTAAGAACAACAATTTGTGGATCACACAAAATGTTTTCCCTTAAAGAGTTCGAACCGCTCAAACTACTATGCGATTCATACATTAAAAATAGATTTTGTTATTGAAAATACGACGCTAAGTGTAGTAACTATTGTCTTGAGTGGAATAAGTAGGTTTGTAAGATAATAGAATTTATATTTATATTTTTCCCTTAATGGTCCACAATATATACTATTTATAATGAAATATTTGAAACTTGAAAGTAATTCTGACTGTTTTTGTATTACGTTTACACGGCTAAACTGCTGCAGCGGCCACAAAAACATATGACAACGCCTTCTATCGAAGATACACAGAACTACGTAGTAATGTAGTGTACGAAGTAGCTACCAATCCTGCATCGTGCAATACTAGTTCTCGCGTCGATTTACATATATACAACTTCCCAACATCAAATTCAAATTCAAATTCATTTATTCAATTAAGACACGTAATGATATTTATGAACGTTAAATTGACGCTACGGATAAAAATCATAGATCAACACAAACATACGCCAGATGTTGATATTGTCAAGGGGAATTAGGTGAAAAAACACCTAATTTCACTGCGTGCTTGTCGATCCATAACTTCCAGTTTCCAAAATGCGTAGGGCCTTATGAGAAGAATACTGGCAAAGAAACTCATGGCCCCCCTTTTTAAAATTCAAAACACACATCAACCGCGGGGCAGTGGCCCGCCAAGCTTGATCGTCTCGCCTGGTCGGAGGATCCTCCCTTTGGAGGGGCATGTGACCCGTTCCTCCAAAACATATTAAACTGATTTTGCTGTTATACTGTAGACTCAGTTCAGGTAAATGACGGAATAAGAAATACAGTCAGTGNAACAGCAGTCCGACCCTGGAATCGAACCCGAGACCTCTTGATCTACAGTCCCTTACGCTAACTATTTGACCAACGAGGCAGTTTCTATAATATATACACACATACATACATATTTATATGTATATGCATATTAAAAAGAAAACTGGTTGCACTCCGGGAGGGCCCTCAGAAGTGAAAACATGAATAATAAAGTTGTAGATTTTTCATATTTTCGAATGATTAGAGAATAAATTTGCACGAATACTTTAACTATCAGTATAAAACAACTCTCCCTCCGTCTTACGAATTTCGATCAGGTCACGTGTCCGGACGCGAGTTTAACATTTTTTACTCATCACAAAAATCTTATGAATTTTCGATCAGGTCACGTGACCTGACGCGAGTTTAACATTTTTTACCCATCACAAAAAAGTGCACAACGCCGTTGATGAAGTTTTTTCTTAAAAAATCTAAATAAATATTTAGAAATAATTAAGTATGTTTATCAGCAGTCTGGTTACCGGAGTACAGATTCTGCCTAGTTAGGAATAAGAAAGTGAGGTGTATAAGTGGTGCGATGTGAGATTATTATTATTATTATTTCACAACTGTTTATCACGCTGTAGGCATATAGAACTGATACCTATTACTCGTTATTTATCTGTAACATATAAACAACACAACGTGCATATTTCTTACTAAGATACAGTCATTATCACCTGACTTCACTCAATCGATTTTATCCCCATAGAACAACACGGTAGGGAATAGCCATACGCAGGGGTTCCCTTCTGTCAAAGTATAAGCCCAAATGGGCCTGCGTGTTACTTTTGGAATAGGGGGCAAACGAGCAGACGTATAGCCTGATGGTAAACGATTACCGCCGCCAACGGACACCCTCAACATCAGAGGCGTCACAAGTGGGTTGCAGGCCTTTGGGGGATGGGAAATGGCAATTTATATAGCCCATGTTACCCGGGCAATTATAACGAATCTTTTGACACATCATTCTTTAAAATCGGTTCAGTAACTTAGACGCTACAGAAGAACATATTAAGAAACATTTATAGACTACAAAGTCTGTTGTCAAGTCGTAGGCGTGTGAAATGACAACTCCCGTATTTTTTATTTATAAATAAGTCTGTCTAGCAGGGGACTTTACAAATATACGTGAAACGGGTACACAGAAGACTAAGAACAAAAATTTGTGGATCACACAAAATGATATCCCATAAAGAGTTCGAACCGCTCAAACTACTACGCGATCCATGCATTAAAAATAGATTTTGTTATTGAAAATACAATATACTATTGTGTAGCTACTATTGTTTTGAGTGGAATAAGTAGGTTTGTAAGATAATAAAATTTATATTTCTATTTTTCCCTGAATGGTCCACAATATATACTATTTATAATGAAATATTTTAAATTTGAAAGTAATTCTGACTGTTTTTGTATTACGTTTACACGGCTAAACTGCTGCAGCAGCAACAAAAACATATGGCAACGCCTTCTACCGAAGATACACAGAACTACGTAGTAATGTAGTGTACGAAGTAGCTACCATACCTGCATCGTGCAATACTAGTTCTCGCTCCGATTAACATATATACAACTTCCCAACATCAAATTCAAATTCAAAATCATTTAAACAATTAAGACACTTAGTGACATTTATGAAGCTACTGATAAAAATCATAGATCGACACAAACAGACGCCAGATGTACTCTATTGTCAAGGTGAATTAGGTGAAAACACCAAAATTCACTGCCTGCCTGTGTCGATCCATGACTTCCACTTTCCAAAATGTGTAGGGCCTTATGAGAAGATTTCTGGCAAAGAAACTCATGGCCACACTTTTTAAAAGTCAGAACCCACATCAACAGTGGGGCAGTGGCCCGCCAAGCTTGATCGTCTCGCCTGGTCGTAGGATCCTCCCTTTGAGTTGGAGGGGCATGTGACCCGTTCCTCCAAAACATATTAAACTGATCTTGCTGTTATACTGTAGACTCAGTTCGGGTAAATGACGGAATAAGAAATATAGTCAGTGAGAGTGTCAGAAACATTTTTTTTCCTCAGGTTCCACCGACTGGTGGTTATGTCGGACTCGACATGTATGTATGTCGACTAAGAACCGCATACCATCTCGGGTACTAGAAGCCGGGGAACCAGGTGTAGTGTCCCTCGGAAGGAAATCCCTGAGACCGGTATCACAACCCCAACTCATCTCATCTAATCATCAAACTACACGGGACGATAGCACTGCATAGCGATAGAAAACTTGAAATTATCTCTCAAAATCGTCTAGCGTGGCCCAGGTCCATGTTTGAAACTGACAGATCGAATGATTTTATTATAATTAGATAAAGCTTGGCTCCTTATATCGAACGAATTTCTGACACTAGATAAGAGTATTGTGACATTTGCTTCTGTTGCGAACAAACGCGTGAACGATTAATTATTATCATTAATAATTACAATTTAATTATTTTTCGCTACGCGGAAATTTAAGGTGTGGTGTTGTGGACAATGAGCGGTATAACTGACAATTTGGATTTCATAACGTATATTCATTTGTAAGTTGTTTTTTTTTTATTATAACATGGCTTTTTTGGGTTGTTTCATATTCATCCAACTGAATCTCATCTCATTGCATCATTTACCCAACTCATCCTAATTTTTATTTCATATTCATCACAGGTATTATTTTGTTTTTTAGCTGACTTCAAAAACGAAGGAGGATCTCAATTCGACTTTATTTTTCTTATGTTTGTGACCTCAGTATGTATGACTGGATGAACCGATTTTGATGGTTCTTTTTTTATTTGAAAGCTTACTTCCTGTGTCCTATTCGTTCAGATCTAGAAATCAGTTTTTTTGGGATTTTTTTCCATTCATAACTGATCAGATTTTATCTATTTTTTTTAACTTATTTCTTAGACATCACACAATTTTGTTATTAAAACACATTTTCTGAGTATTCTTTACTTGAACTACCTTACTTGACTAATACGTACGAAAATGACTTCGTATCCCTTTTTACGAAAACTATACAAAAAGAAGAGTGCGAAATATGGTATAGTTAAAGTAAATATGGAGAAGGTGTGCAGAAAGCTAAAAAAACATTAAAGAAAAAGTATAATTATTATTAACTATGGTGGAATTTTGACCATTAGGCGTTTTAAATATGCCAAGGTATACAACATGTTGTTCTTCTTATGATAGGAAGACAACCAGCCGGATCAGCTACGTTTGCCAATGTCAAGTATTTAAAGTCTTCAAATCTCAGTCTTTCTATCTTCAAGACTTCGCTGTGAGGAAATTAATGATAAAAATACAAAATTGTGAAGGAGATGAAATAGGACCGTCTTTCTAAAAAACTTAGGCTATCAAACGCCTCATAGGTAGTTAAGTGAATGTCTACGGTTGTTTGTTTAGGCGTTTTAAATGCTTTATTGAAATGTATGTACACGAATGTACTAGATAGATAAATAAGTAGTTAAAATCATATTCATCAGTCGAAGATAAACAACTGATACAAATAAATAAAATTTAAGTGTCTGTAAGTAATATCAAATTGATGATGTTCTCCTAGCCGATTTCGGCCACGGCGGCCAGTCTCAACGGAGACCAGTCAACTACGCAGGAGATATTATAGTGTGCTAGTGTGTGCGCAAATATAGGCGCATTCTCTGTTCCTTCTCTCATATAATCCGATGGGACGGTTAACCGACACGACCGGAGAGAGATCATGAGCAGGACCGACAGTTTTACTTATTCTCCGAGCCACGGGGGTTCAGACCCCAATTTCCAAACATCAAGCTGTTATTAAGTATTTCTATAATCAGAAATACGGTCTCCAACCCGCACTTGGCCAGTGTGGGGACGAATGGCCTTAACCCTCTCCTGATAGGAGACCCGAGCCCAGCAGTGGGACATAATGCGTTGTTGAAGATAAGCAGAAAAACACAATAATACTTTTGGTTTGGCCCGGGATCAAATTAAAATGCATATGCATCTATCCGGTACTCACATAAAAAAACAATTTTGGCTACAAGTTATATTTCTCACATACCTATAGTTTTTTCAATATTTAGCTTTCTATCAACGAGACAATGGAATGTAAGGCTAATAATGCAGAAGCATCATTAGGTCACTTTGTGTAGAATACCGGAGTATACAGATTGCCGGTTACATATACTAAGTATTGCTCGTTTCAAAGTATTAGATAGATAAAAATAATTCGACAGGTCAACCTTTTCATTTAATTTAAAATGTCATTACTAATTCCAATAAATTAAGTTGTTTATTGACATCTAATTAATAACGACTACACGGTTGGCCTAGTGGTTTCAGTGGTCGCCACACCACTTCCTACTGCGCCAAGTGTTGTGGGTTCAAATCCTACATGGGACAACACTTTGTGTGATCCATAAATTGTTGTTCTAAGTCTGGGTGTACTTTGTGTCCGTTTTATGTATGTTTGTAAAGATCCCCGCGACACAGGAATGTATATTCCTAATGCGGGAGTTGTCTTTTTCTTTAAAAAAAAAAAAAACACACACAAAAAGAAGTATTTTCAAATACACGTTAAAAGTTAAAGTTCAAATAAAAGTTTAAGGCTCTTTTTCTTTGTAAGACCCTGCCAAAATAACTAACATAGAAAGCAAGAGCAGAATCCAAAAGTGGTGATCACCATACTGAATGCAGATAATGCNTATCTGCATTGCAATGCATGCAACAATGCAGCATGGTGACCCACACTATGGTGGCCTAGTGATGCTTCTGCATCATTGGGCTTCAGGTCTCGCACTCACCAACGAAACACTACGATCACGAATGCTGTCATGCGGACAGCCGGCCCGTTCGAACTGAAATCAACGATAAGGTAGTATAGCCATACTATCCGAAAGTTATCGATAAGGTAGTGTAGCCATACTGTCTTATCGAGAACTTTCGGATAGCTTATCTAACAAATAATTTGACTGATATATATTATGTCAAACTATCTGTTAGATAAGCCATTCATAAGTTATCTTTAACCAGTGATACAGCACCTAAATTTTGATTTGAACTTCGGTTCGTGTCGAAAACAATAGCACGGCAAACAATTATTATCCGAGATATGAAGTCGGGACCTCCCACTGTTCCAAATTGACACTTTAACGATAGAGTAAGAGTACTAACTTATAGTTCTGCACTGTTCTTTTTCGAATTGAGGATGGTGACCATCACTCTTGGTTTCTGCTCATGCTTCATCAGGCAGGGCAGAGTCATTTTGACAGCTGAGATACATAAAAGAAAAGTACAGTATTTAATCATAACTGCCATATTACTTTAGGATTTGTAATAGACAAATCCGAAACTCTGTTTGTCTGTCACACTTTCACGGTTAAACCGCTTACCGATTTCAATGAAAGGACTATGGCAGGTTTGTATAGGACTTTTGTACCGCCTTACGTTTCTCATTGTTTTTGTATTTATTTGACTACTAATATCACCGACAGTAAAATTTTAAATTCCCAGATTTTTACAACATTGCGTTAAAAAGTAAATTTAGTTTTTAAATTTGAATCAAACAAATGAGTCACAAATGATGTCATTATTGTCATCAAGATGGCGTATTAAAATATTAATGAAGTCAAAATCATTCGCGTATGATTTACTTGACCAGTCAATAAAATGTCGCTCTTTTACTAAATTCACTATTGAGATCATTCAGTAACATCTATTCAAATATTTAATAGTTTTTTTATGTCATACATATTTTAAAATATTTTTAAAAGTGTGACACACAACGCCATCTAGTTTTCAGACTTAGTAAACTTTAGTCTTCTTTTGATGAGATGGCAACCAGCCGGATCAGCTATTTCTGCGATTGTCAAGTATTTAAAGTCTTCAATTCTAAGTGTTCAAGCCTTCGTCCTTGTGGAATTAATGTTAAAAAAATATAAAAGTGTTAATCACATGAAATGCCGTCTTTCGCAAAAACAAAAAACTATCTCCCTAAACTTTGGTCCTGGCGTGTTTAGACCATGTAGGAATGCCTTTTGTTCATGCAATAGTAACAATTTTTTGACCGAAATTAATTTTTTTTAGCACAGTTCTAAAAATATAATAAATATATGTATATATTTAGGACAGTTCACTTAATAAACATTTATTAATATAATCGAATAACGACTTACATGCGGGCGGGGCTGCAGGCAAAAGCAGTAATCGATATATATTTATAATTAATTTAGTTTACAATAACATTAATGCGTTTAATATTTTAGTGTTCTGCTTTATAATATTTAAAATTGCATATTAGGACATTTTTGGAACGCTGTTATTCCAATACTAAAAATGTTTTTTTTTAATATTTTAAGGTATCTATCTGTTTTTAATATGCCTCCAGCTAGCAACTTCATGCGTTGAACTTGAAAGGAATATTTTTTCCCGTTTTTTTATTTATACTTTTTTTATAACTGCTTGTCTCATATTGATCGTAGCGTAATGTTGTAGACTATATATAGTTCATAGACTTTGTCTTGAAATGGCATCTCCAATTGTAAAAGACTTTTCCAATTCCCACCTCGCAGTTCCTGAGATAAGCGCGTTAAATCAAACAAAAAACGTTTAATTTAGATTTAGTTTATTTACAACACGATGTAAAATGTTTTATTTCATTTTTAAAGCTTTTCCTATACGATTTAAATCGCTTATTACAATATTGTAGGTTAGAATTAATTCCTAAACAAACCACGCTGGAATATCTATTGGCACTTAATCTGAGTTATTGCATAATTCGTCCTTTTCCCCGATACCCTCTTTATTGTTCAATTTATGCTAAAATAGTTTTAATATGTTAATACTAATATTCAGTCAGTCAGCGTGTAAATTTAGCCAATAAATAACGCGGGTTTAGTAAACATTTAGTATCTTAGTTATGTGATGTGTTTACATATGAAAGTAAAAATAATGTGAATTGTTTAAATTGAAAATTATACGAATATTGAGTGAAATTGTAAGTAAAAATATACACATTAATTATTGTTTTTGTTTTTAACTTGTCTTTTGGTTAAAAATAATTAACGTTTATATAATAACCCTTGGCAATTTTCTTTTTGGATTGAAAGTAAAGGACCGAGAAATCAAAACCAGGAACTAAATTATTAACCTACTTTAAAAAAGGAAAGGCTCAATAAGGTTGTACTTTTACAAGAGATTAATAACATATTTATCTTTTATAACCTATTTTATCTTTTATGTTTATCTGTAATGAAAATGGAGGTATTGTCTTTATGTGCCTATGTATGTATTAATATATCAATATAATAATACATTCAATGAGAAATTCTTGTATATATCTGTACTAGTTCGTGTCAGCGACTTTGTATGTGCATTTTTTCATTTTTTTGACACAATAACTTTATAAATTGTAGCCTATCTGTTATTCTGATGTATAAGCCATATTATTGTAAAGTTTCATTAAAATCCATTCAGTAGTTTTTACCTGAAAGAGTAACAAACATCGATCCATCCTTCAAACATTTGCGTCTATAATATTAGTAGGATAATTTGAATCTCGGAAATGGCTATGGCGTTATGAAGTTTATAATTTTGCCCGCTATTGAGTCAAGGGGGATAAATCGCTAGCTAGAATTCATTTTAAGTAAACATACTTTGAAAAACAATTGTGTACTTATGTATACTCGATAGAAATTATACTTCTTTGGCGTAACAAGATAAAAAATCGTAAAACTAAAATGTTGACTATAGCTAACTTGTGGTGTCAGTTCTTCGTGACGGTTTGCGCGCGCATCGTAAAAATTTACTCTAATCATTTTTACCTAACGCGCCAAAACAAGTACAACTTAATTCCGAGTAAAGCTTGGGCATCCAGGTAGATAGATAGAAAACTCTTTACTTGTACATCATAATACAGATATATAAGAAACTACAGACAATGACAAATGTATAATGTACAAAGGGCGGCCTTATTGCCGAAAGCAATCTCTTCCAGGCAACCTTAGGATGGATCAAAAAGTATCGGAAAGGCAGTAGTTGACGGTGTAATGAGCTTTGAAAAATTATAATGTTATGGTACTTATATTAATTAGATTTATAGTTTTAAAACCAATTTGAATATCAAAAGGACTTCAAATAAATAATATCAATAGCCTTTGATAGTCCACTGCTGGACTTAATACAAAATGTAAGTAACAAGTAAGATACAAATCGATGCTTCTTCTCACCGTGGGAGAGCCACGCTTCGGCACGAATGGGCCGGCTCGACCGGAGTGATACCACGGCCTCACAGAAAACCGGTGTGAAACAGTGCTTGCGCTGTGTTTCAGCGAGTGAGTGAGGATACCGGTGGCCAATCCACCCCCATCCCCCAAAGGCCGGCAACGCACTTGTGACACCTATGGTATTGTGGGTGTCCATGGGCGGCGGTAATCGCTTACCATCAGGCGATACGTCTGCTCGTTTGCCCCCAGTTCCGTAAAAGAAAATGCTTCCATACTTACTAATATTAAAATATGAGCTAGTTTTTGCATCTTTTTCATCCTCTATTATACCACCTTAGGGGTGGCATTTCCGAAATTCCTTTCTTACGTTATATAAAGAACCTACATGCAACATTTTGGGATCCTAGGTTCAGTGGTTTTGGGCTGTGCGTTGATCTCTTGGTATCTTAGTCAGTCAGTCACCTTCCTCTTTTATATATATATTTATATAAGGATTCAAAAGTAACTCTGTCTGTCATACTTTTATGGCTAAACCACTTCACCGATTTCGATGAAATTTGTCATGAATATACTTTGATTCTTGAGGAAGGACATGGGGTGTTATTTATAGCGTTTCTGAAGGGTGGAGCAGCAGGAGAAGCTAGTATTATGATTAATGTTATTATTGTTTAACATTTCAGTAAGTTAAAATATATCTTAAACATAAGTTAAGATATTATATTATTTAGTTATTAGTTTTATTAACACATTTCCATTTCACAACTTTTGAAGGTCATTTTTTCTACTTTTTATTGTTAGGGTTCCGTACCTCAAAAGGAAAAACGGAACAATAGGCATGATAACAGTTACCAAGAACCACTGAAATTATGTATTTATCTGATGTAATGGGGTTCATAGAGTATAAAAATTTAATTTATTTTCATATCGGAGCGAGATTAATAGTTTAACTAACAAAAATTAAACTACAAAATACAGCAATCCACCATGTTAAGTTGAACACCAATCGGAGCGAGTTACGTCACGTATGTATAAAGCTTACTTTGTTCGAGTATAATCGACGATTTATTGTTTTTAAGAGCTATAAATGACACTTGATGACAGTTAGTGACGTCGCGTCTTACACAAACAGACGCCATGACACCACCGAGAGTGTTCTCGTAAATTTTAAACTTAAAATTTAAATCACATTTTTCCTTACTATACTTATAAAACGAGTAGGCATATAAGTATTCCGTCACTCAATCTTGCTTTCATAGTACAAGCTATGTTTAAGACTGGATGGCGTTGAGTGTCAGATGTCCTAAAAAAATCGACTCTGAGATATATAAAACTTAATTTAATTGAAGTCAAACTGGAGGAAAATCTAGTTCATATAAATTTTTGACAAACTATGACCCTGTTCTATAAAAGAAAATTAGTTATTACATAGTCTATATCACTCGGGCCATTATTGCGAATCTATTGACACCTCGTTCATTAAAATCGGTTTAACCGTTTAGGTGCTACAGTGGAACATATATATATAACAATAATAATAAATAGTTCATTAACAAAAAACCATACATTGTTTTTTCTATCTCAGTCATACATATAAGCTCATCACTAATATACATATCATCATCAACAACCCATAATGTCCCACTGCTGGGCTCGGGTCTCCTCTCAGGAGAGGGGGTTAAGGCCACACGTCGCCACGCTGGCCAACTGCGGGTTAGGGACTGGCAATAATACGTTATGGCTACTTAATCTTGTCGTTGGATGTTTTTAAGCTACCCGAAGGCCTCCAACTAAGCTTCACGACTGTTATCGTATGATAACAACCGGGACCGACTGCTTAACGTGACCTCCGAATCACGGAGACGCTTATGGTAACATGCCACCAGCGGTCACCTATCCAGGTACTGACCGCGCCGTCGTTGCTTACCCTCGGTGATTGTTTCTAATCACCGAGTGCAACTGGGCTATGAGCGCTCTCTATGTACATATATATATTTTGATTTCATAGAGATAGAGTGAACGTCAGTGTCTATATAGTATTATAAACTGTGTTACAGACACTGGTGCCTTCCTCTAATAATATATATGATGTTCTTTGGTTCGATTTTTTTTTTAAAGACGACTCCCGCATTAGGAATACACATTCCTGTGTCACGGGTATCTTTACAAACATACATGAAATGGACACAAAGTGCACCCAGGCTTAGAACAACAATTTATGGATCACACAAAGTGTTGTCCCATGTAGGATTTGAGCCCACAATAACAGACGAAGGTGTGTGAATGAACCAGTGTTTAATGTTTAATATTTTCTTGACTTAACTACTTACTTACTCCACCGACCAACAGGTGTCTTCATTCAATACCGATAAACAAAAAAAAACAAAATATTCACAGATTTTTATAATTTATTTAAATCTATACAGCATTAGTTAATTAATAACTATAAAATATTTGTATATATTTAGGACAGTATATGTTAAAACGAAACAAGTATACCTACAATACGGATACGCTCGAGATGAAAAAATTCCATGATTGCCTGTAAGAGATTGCCTTCGAGTGATAAGGCTCCTAATTGTACCTAAAAAAAGAAAGGAGCTAGACTCCTTTCTTTTTTTATGGATCAGGGGCAAACGAGCAGATGCATCGCTGACTACCACCACCCGTGGACACTTGCAACACGTGTGCGTAGCGTTGCCGTCCTTTGAGGGATGGGGAGGGAGATAGGGGGTAGTTTAGGTATGGGCCTCGTTTATCCTCACTCACTCGGTGAAATACAGCGCAAGCGCTGTTTCACACCGGTTTTACGTCCTTCACAGTCCGAACACGCACTTGTGAAGCCTCCAGTGTTGGGGATGTCCATGGGCGGCCGTAATCGCTTCCCATCAAGCAATATTTTTTTTGTATTGATCAAACTATCAAAGATTATTGTTGTATCAAAAACGCTAGGTACAAAAATTACAAGTCACGCAACGTAGTAATTTTACGGCAAAAAATTCGCAAGATCTAATATATTTAGCAGTTACCATACTAATTATCATGAAATATGTTAAATATCTTTATTAACACATAATGTAGTGTTCAATTTTGGAAGAGGAGGTTTTTAGCCTACTGTTCCTCACTGGCTAGGTGTTGAGATGCATGTGTAGCGTAACTGGAATGGAAAAGGTGAAGAATGACAACAACAGAAGAAGCCTGAAAGTAGCACCAGTGGATGAAAAGTTGAGAAGCAACAGATTAACCTAGTATGGGACATGTGATGCGTAGAGATGAGTAAAATGTAGTTGAGAAAGTTTTAAGTATGCGAGTTGACAGATATAAGAGTTGAGGGCGACCAAACAAATATGGACTGCGTAAAAATTTCCGGCACGCACCAAACCCCGGTGGTGTGACGGCCCGTGACGGTTTCTAAACAAAAAAAAGGGTTTGTTGTAAGTTGTTCTTCTCTTTTCTGTACTGTGGTCAGGTGTAATTTGCTCACACAGGAGAGGGCCAGGTCTTGAAATCGTAGGTAGCACGTCAGAGTTCCAGGGGTTTTCTTTCTAGGGCGTACCTGGTTCCCCGGGTCCTAGAACCAGAGACGGCGTGCGGTTTTAGTCGGTTCGAGTCCAACATGCCACCAGGAGGTGGTATCCGAAGGGATTTCCGCACGGGAAAAAAAGGTGTAATTTGGTCCCTTAGTAGGGTCATATGACACTCTTGAAAAACGGTTCCAACGATTTTAAATGAAATTTGGTCGATCGAATCAGCTAACAAAATAAAAATCTATGTACAAAGTACCTAAATGACTACGCGAAACTTGTTTATGAAGTGTTAATTAGTAAGACTAACACTGACTAACATTGTGTAAACGAGTTGTCCCCTGTTTTTTAGTGCGGATATCTCCTCGGGTACCATCAACTGGTGGCTATGTTCGACTCGCACCAACTAAAAATCGCACAGCGTCTTGGGTACTAGAAGTCAGGGAATCAGTTTAACCCTCGAAAGGAAATCCCTGGAACTCCGACACTCACATTCTTTGGCAAATTCCGTTTCCGAGTTGTTATTCCTTAATTTCTTAAGACCATTTTATTGTTTACCTTGGCTGGTTGCTTTCAATAGTGTATTTGTTGAGCAGAATTATGTATGAACTAATGTAAAACACATATACAAATATTTATTTTTCATTTTTTTAAAAGACTCCTACATTAGGAAGTAGTTAACTGCCTTCTGTGATTTTTTTTCAAGTCTTTGTTTTTTAAGATTTTGACTTAAATAATGTCTAAACATTGGCTTCGGCCTTCTCTATTTTCGAAATAATTAATTCCTGCATTTCACTAAATTTAAAAATGTGCATAAAGCGAAGATATTTTAATAACATTTTAGTTTGTACAACTAGATGAACAAAAGAACAACGTAAGCATGATTCTGTCTGCAAGTGAGCGTCAAATAATTCTTTAAAATTTTTGGTTTATTGTGACTTGTTCAATAAGTCCAGTATCGATCACATCAATGCCCTTTGACCACTGTTAGACTTAGGCCTCTCTTTAGAATATAGACTTTGGCTTACTGTACAATACTGACCTGAAGGATTTTGTATAGGGTTTTTATTTTATTTTTCAATTTTTCCTTTCTATTTGTAGAGATGTTGCCCTGCGCAGTTTCTTTTCTTAGTGTAACGACACCCACGGGATAAATAGGTGCAGCGATGTTACCGGCAATCTGTATTATCCGGTATTCTATACAATATATTATGGTGGTCTGGAAGAAATCACTGTGAGCGATAAGACCAAAAATACCTAGGCAATTTGTACATTACCTAAAATCTTCAGTAGGTAATGTGTTCTTGTGCTTGGATCACGGAGGTCTAATGGCAGTTGCTCCACAAAAAAACGAAGTTCAGCTGTATCGTAGTAGACTTAAAGTCTTAAAAAGAATAAGATCACTCAAAGAACAGGTCCCAAAAAGAGGTTTTTTAATGTTGTTTACATTAAAAAAACCTCTTTTCTCAAAATCGGTTAATTCTATAGCATTAAATAATCATGACAGATGATATATAGGCTCAATGCAAAACGTATTCCTTTCAAAAACCAAAAAAAACGTAATATATTTTTGCATGACGTCATTTTTGTATCTGTCAATTTATATTTTAATCGAAATTATATCCTCAATGAAGGTCGAATAGATTTAAATGATTTATAACTATATATAAACGTTTTGCGATTTGGTTTTTTATATTACAGTAACGCCCCGAGCCAATGATGATTGCTTGACCTTCTGGCAAGAGGGGAAAGGGGGTTTGAGTCTGGTTGTGATTATTACGTAATCTATTTTGAGTTTGATTGTTTTCTAAATATCTCTTAAATTCGGCGTAGTGGGGTTAAAAATACAAGTATTATGTTTTTTCTAAAAAAAATACTGAGGCAAAATGACGAAGCGGGAAGCTAATATAATATAGGGAATAATTAAAGACATAAAAATACTACCTAAATGTTATATCTTCATCTCCTTTACTATTCCCAAGATTAATTGGGAGCGGCTACTAGTACAGCCGGTTTTACCAACGACTGTCTGACAACTGACCTCCTCAACCCTGAGGGCGACTGAATTCTAAGGTTGAACTATTTGATGGCACTGACTTCCCAATAACGATTGTCTTTGGTGTTTATGACAACCAGGACCGAGAGCTTAACGTGCTTTCCGAAGCACAGGTTCTCGATTGTTATGTCCTTGTATTTTAATATAAACGTTTATAATTATATACCTACGTATATTTCAACTAAACATATGGTTTAAATAAATTAATATTGCTCTAATGAGTTCTTAAACAAGTCAAACAGGCATTTCGAGACACGTGTCTTCTCACGCGCTTTAATCACGGAATCATAAACCACAGTGATCTTAAATACTCATCTTATTTTATACTAACTGATCCTCACAACTTTGCCTGCGTTTTTTAATCAAACAATCAAAGCTTTGCTCTTTATAATATTAGTGCAGGTTAAAATTCTCGTATTATTGTTTACGTTGAACTCCGAAACTGTACAATTGATTTTCAAGTATTTTAAACCGACTTCAAAAAAGGAGGAGGTTCGGTGCTTTTTTAATTGAAAGCTGCCGCGTGGTCCCACTTCAATTTGGTCCAGTTCTTGAAGTTGTTTTTTTGTGTTATTTTTAATGTGTTTTGCTGGTGTGCCTAAGAAAGGATTTAACATCACGGTTATACCAATAGGAGCTTGATTGAAATGAGACACGGGCGAAGTGGCGTGGGTCATCTAGTATTGGTAAATATTTAATTTATAAAAGGAGAAAATCTGAAATCAGTTGGTTTTTTTCATGTTTGAGATCTCAAGAGTTTTACATTTAACAGATCATATATGAAATATTTCCTCAAGAACCACTCTATCTATTGATAAAATCCGCATATAAGTCCGTGCAGTTACTTTTGAGTTTATCACGAACAGACAGACAGACGCGGCGAAGGACTTTGTACGACAATATGTAGTGATAATTGTACGACAATATGTAGTGATAATGAAGTATGGAAGTATGGAATAATGTTATGAAATAAATGAAGTTCGGTTATCACGTGTTTTTCGCGAAATAGTTGTCGAAATTAACGCAATATGTGTTCTCAAAATAACAGCTTTGTTATAATTACAATAATAATTATTATCAAAACATACTCTGAGCATTGACCCCTTATCAGAATAAGACAACGTGGTAACACTCGTGCTATGCCTATCATCAGGAATACTTATTTAAGGCTAAATATAAATAGGTATAGAGAAACTAGCCCCGAAAAATATTTTTTAAGTGACTGCGAAAGAAGAAGGGTCATGTTTTTCGTGTATGTATGTACTAGTTTATGCCCGCGGCTCATCCCGTGTATATATCGGTTATAGCGGCAAATATTAGCCTATGTGTTATTCTGATGTATCAGCTATATTACTGTAAAGATTCATCCAAATCCGTTGAGTAGTGTTTAGGTGAAAGAGTAACAAACATCCATCCATACAAACTTTCGCGTTTATAATATTAATAGGATGTATATTTCTTTGCCCTAGCCGAACAATAACGAAAACATCGAGAAAATAATTTTATTATAGTTAGTTATTTTATTTAGTTCTTTCTTTAATATAATGCGTAAATAATTATTAGCGTTGGCTCATTTCTAATAAGAAAACAATCCATCCGAATACCTACCGCCATCTAACAAACGCAATGCGAACTTCTTTCCGATCCTAAATCGCGTTGTTTAGTTTTACGTAATCATCATATGTCCGTTCGTAATTAGACTGTTGGTAAATATACAAACTAATATTATTATTTGAAAGTAACTCTGGCTGTTAATTTTTCACGACTAAACGGCTGCATCGATTTCAATGGAATTTGGCATTCTTTGATTCTTGAGGAAGGGCATGTCTTATCTTGAAGTTTAGGATCTTTATTTCCTCGTAAGAATTACAATTCACTTACTGTGGAACAAATATATCCGAGTTAAATTTAAAATTAAATTTCAAAGAACACAATACGAAAGGCAACAACAAATGACTTACGGTGGGTATACTGCAAATCCGGATGACGTAAGAAAGCGGTTCCCGGACCCCGAAGGATTTAATTTTTTTGTTAATCTATTGTGTTTACGTTCATACATTTACATAATGACAACATATACATATTCTCATATTGACTGCCACTGTGACGCAGTGGTAGCAAGTGCGACTGCTGTGCTAGAGGTCTCGGGTTCGATTCCTGCATCGCACCAAATGTTTGTATGATCTGCAAATATTGTTTCGGAGTTTGGGTGTTTTCTTTTCTATTAAAAGTTTATAAGTATTAATATAAGTTGTCTAGTAGCCATAGTACAAGCTCTGCTTAGTTGGGACTAGATGGCGTTGTGTGTTAAAATGTCTGAATATATTTATCTGAATATATTTATTTATTATTGTTTAATAGTCTGTTATTAAAAATGCGCAGATAGGGTACTCTTCACTAAAGTATTTTATATTTTTTCTAAGTTTATTTTTATCTGTGCCTAGATAACTGAGATACATGTGGGCAGAGTTGCAGGCTATACTTACACTATACACTGTAATACACAACACACATACACAAACAGAACGAAGAGTAGTGCTTAGTGCTAGTGAACAATAATTTGTTTTGAGTAGGAATTGAACTCATGACCCCTAGCTTAGCAGTCAGGATGACTAACCACAACACTAGGATCCAAAAAAAAAATTGTTGGGCAAAAAATATTTCAAAGTTTATTTTTTGTTAAAAGAAGAACATAATTGTCTAAATTGGTCTATGAATTATTATGTTAATGAGAATCATACAAAAAACAGACCACAACGAAAAAAGAACATAGTCTAGACTATTTTTTAACCGAGGCCAAAAATGAAGGAGGCTATTAATTCGACAGTTCATTTTATGTTTGTTGCCTCAAAACTTTCGACTGGGTGAACCGATTTTGATGATTCTCTTTTTGTTTGAAAGCTGGTGCTTACCTTGTGGCCATTTCTAGACGACGTTTTTTTATTTGTGATGATATTGCAGGAAAGAGTAACCAGTGCCCTTCGTCAAGAATCAAAGTATCTGCATGCCAAATTTCATTGAATTCCATGCAACAGTTTAGTCCTTTGAAGCGTAACCGAAAGACACACAGACTTACTTTAAATTTATAATGTTAATATGAATTAACTAATATTTCGTTACACTCACTCAATACATTATATGATAAAGAATATAAACCAGTGCAGTGATTTTTTAACTACATATCATCAAAATATCAAGAGCATCGAGAGCGTGTACGAGTCAACAGTTGGATAAAAGCCTCGCCTTAGAAAGGAAGTTTTGGCCTACTATACCACCCTAGTCGTAGTCGGTCCCGGTTGTTATCATACGATAACAGTCGTAAAGCTTTGTTGGAGGCCTTCGGGCGGCTTAAAAACATCCAACGGCAAGATTTACGTAGCCACAACGTATTCTTGCCAGTCCCTAACCCGCACTTGGCCAGCGTGGGGACGTATGGCCTTAACCCTCTCCTGAGAGGAGACCCGAGCCCAGCAGTGGGACATTATGGGTTGTTGATTGATTGATACCACCCTAGACTAAACGGTTGATATCGTTTGTGTCAAGTTGTTCTTCTCAGCAGAGCACTTGTCCACCAATTTTTATTTCCTTGGCATTTTTTTTAGGTAACAGTGAGTTAACGATATACATACGTATCGCCTGTCGNAAATAATTCTTTAAAATTTTTGGTTTATTGTGACTTGTTCAATAAGTCCAGTATCGATCACATCAATGCCCTTTGACCACTGTTAGACTTAGGCCTCTCTTTAGAATATAGACTTTGGCTTACTGTACAATACTGACCTGAAGGATTTTGTATAGGGTTTTTATTTTATTTTTCAATTTTTCCTTTCTATTTGTAGCGATGTTGCCCTGCGCAGTTTCTTTTCTTAGTGTAACGACACCCACGGGATAAATAGGTGCAGCGATGTTACCGGCAATCTGTATAATCCGGTATTCTATACAATATATTATGGTGGTCTGGAAGAAATCACTGTGAGCGATAAGACCAAAAATACATAGGCAATTTGTACATTACCTAAAATCTTCAGTAGGTAATGTGTTCTTGTGCTTGGGTCACGGAGATCTAATGGCAGTCGCTCCACAAAAAAACGAAGTTCAGCTGTATCGTAGTAGACTTAAAGTCTTAAGAAGAATAAGATCACTCAAAGAACAGGTCCTAAAAAGAGGTTTTTTAATGTTGTTTACATTAAAAAAACCTCTTTTCTCAAAATCGGTTAATTCTATAGCATTAAATAATCATGACAGATGATATACAGGCTCAATGCAAAATGTATTCCTTTCAAAAACCAAAAAAAAACGTAATATATTTTTGCATGACGTCATTTTTGTATCTGTCAATTTATATTTTAATCGAAATTATATCCTCAATGAAGGTCGAATAGATTTAAATGATTTATAACTATATATAAACGTTTTGCGATTTGGTTTTTTATATTACAGTAACGCCCCGAGCCAATGATGATTGCTTGACCTTCTGGCAAGAGGGGAAAGGGGGTTTGAGTCTGGTTGTGATTATTACGTAATCTATTTTGAGTTTGATTGTTTTCTAAATATCTCTTAAATTCGGCGTAGTGGGTTAAAAACACCAATATTATGTTTTTCCTAAAAAAATACTGAGGCAAAATGACGAAGCGGGAAGCTAATATAATATAGGGAATAATTAAAGACATAAAAATACTACCTAAATGTTATATCTTCATCTCCTTTACTATTCCCAAGATTAATTGGGAGCGGCTACTAGTACAGCCGGTTTTACCAACGACTGTCTGACAACGGACCTCCTCAACCCTGAGGGCGACTGAATTGTAAGGTTGAACTATTTGTCAGTATATTTGATGGCACTGACTGACCCAATAACGATTGTCGTTGGTGTTTATAACAACCAGGACCGAGAGCTTAACGTGCTTTCCGAGACACAGGTTCTCGATTGTTATGTCCTTGTATTTTAATATAAACGTTTATAATTATATACCTACGTATATTTCAACTAAACATATGGTTTAAATAAATTAATATTGTTCTAATGAGTTCTTAAACAAGTCAAACAGGCATTTCGAGACACGTGTCTTCTCACGCGGTTTAATCACGGAATCATAAACCACAGTGATCTTAAATACTCATCTTATTTTATATTATCTGATACTCACCACTTTGCCTGCGTCTTTTAATCAAACAATCAAAGCCTTGCTCTTTATAATATTAGTGCAGATTAAAATTCTCGTATTATTGTTACGTTGAACTCCGAAACTGTACAATTTACATTTTCAAATATTTTAAACTGACTTCAAAAAGGGGAAGGTTCTAAGTTCACACACAGAAATTTCATCCCCATCATCTAGATGGTTGGCAGTCCACAACTGTGCGCTTTTCAAGAAACTTTCTGCCTCGCGCAACAAAACTGTGGAATGAACTGTCGCCTGCGGTATTCCTGGACCAAAACGACCTTGAAACCTTCAAGAAAAAAGCGTACTCCTTCTTAAAAGACCGGCAACGCACTTGTGACGCCTCTGGTGTTGCGGGTGTCTATGGGCGTCGGTAATCGCTTACCATCAGGCGATACGTATGCTCGTTTGCACGCTGTTCCATAAAAAAAAATAACATACCCTACACCACCAAAGGTTGGCTGGTAAAGATTGCCTTTGTCATTAAGACCCGATGTGCATGACTGCTTTTTAAAATAAAGCATTTTAAATAAATGAAAGATCATACTTGTAACTCAATTAATCGTCTTGTTAAACCCACTATCTTGAGGTCAGCAGTTAGTAATCTAACTAATCGCTATACTTACCAGACCAGTTATAACACAGAGATTGATATAAAGTGTATTAGCTCAGTGATTTTGTATTTTATGGCCTCCCATACCGTAAAAAAAATCAACTGTATTTTTTTATGTTTGTAACCTAAGGACTTTCGACTGGGTTAACCGATTGTAATGGTGTTTTTTTAATTGAAAGCTGGGGCTTTCCGCGTGGTCCCACTTCAATTTGGTCCAATTCTTGAAGTTGTTTTTTTTGTGTTATTTTTAATGTGTTTTGCTGGTGTGCCTAAGAAAGGATAGTTAACATCAAGGTTATAGCAATAGGAGCTTGATTGAAATAAGACACGGGCGAAGCAGCGTGGGTCATCTAGTATTGGTAAATATTTAACCTATAAAAGGAGAAAATCTGAAATCAGTTGGATTTTTTCATGTTTGAGATCTCAAGAGTTTTACATTTAACAGATCATATATGAAATATTTCCTCAAGAACCACTCTATCTATTGATAAAATCCGCATATAAGTCCGTGCAGTTACTTTTGAGTTTGTCACGAACAGACAGACAGACGCGGCGAAGGACTTTGTACGACAATATGTAGTGATAATGAAGTATGGAAGTATGAAATAATGTTATGAAATAAATGAAGTTCGGTTATCACGTGTTTTTCGCGAAATAGTTGTCGAAATTAACGCAATATGTGTTCTCAAAATAACAACTTTGTTATAATTACAATAATAATTATTATCAAAACATACTCTGAGCATTGACCCCTTATCAGAATAAGACAACGTGGTAACACTCGTGCTATGCCTATCATCAGGAATACTTATTTAAGGCTAAATATAAATAGGTATAGAGAAACTAGCCCCGAAAAATATTTTTTAAGTGACTGCGAAAGAAGAAGGGTCATGTTTTTCGTGTATGTATGTACTAGTTTATGCCCGCGGCTCATCTCGTGTATATATCGGTTATAGCGGCAAATATTAGCCTATGTGTTATTCTGATGTATCAGCTATATTACTGTAAAGATTCATCCAAATCCGTTGAGTAGTGTTTAGGTGAAAGAGTAACAAACATCCATCCATACAAACTTTCGCGTTTATAATATTAATAGGATGTATATTTCTTTGCCCTAGCCGAACAATAACGAAAACATCGAGAAAATAATTTTATTATAGTTAGTTATTTTGTTTAGTTCTTTCTTAAATATAATGCGTAAATAATTATTAGCAATGGCTCATTTCTAATAAGAAAACAATCCATCCGAACACCTACCGCCATCTAACAAACGCAATGCGAACTTCTTTCCGATCCTAAATCGCGTTGTTTAGATTTGCTTAGTTATCATATGTCCGTTCGTAACTAGACTGTTGGTAAATATACAAACTAATATTATTATTTGAAAGTAACTCTGGCTGTTACTTTTTCACGACTAAACGGCTGCATCGATTATAATGGAATTTGGCATTCTGTCTTATCTTGAAGTTTAGGATCTTTATTTCCCCGTAAGAATTACAATTCATTTACTGAGAAACAAATATTTCCGAGCTAAATTTAAAATTAAATCTTAAAGAACACAATACGAAAGGCAACAACAAATGACTTAGGGTGGGTATACTGCAAATCCGGATGGCCTAAGAAAGCGGTTCCCGTATCCCTCCCGTCTCAGGCGCAGAGTGGTACACCGTGTGGTTTTAATCGGTTCGATTCCGACACACCGCCCCGCCGCAAACCCCGGTGGGGTGAAGGCCCAAGGGGGTTTCCACGCGTAAAAAAGGGGGTATACTGCAAATAAGTCGCATCCAACGCTCCAACGTAATCACATTAGACGGACGTTGCGACCATACGGCTACCAGATTTGACAAGCACTGCGTTGAATTTTTTTTGTTAAATTTATTGTGTTTACATTCATATTTTTACATAATGACGACATATACATATTCTCATATTGACTGCCTCCGTGGCGCAGGGGTATCAAATGCGATAGCTGTGCTAGAGGTCTCAGGATCGATTCCTGAGTCGGAACAAATGTTTGTATGATCTGCAAATATTTGTTTCGGAGTTTGGGTATTTTCTATGTATAATATGTATGTATTTACAGAAAAAAAAAGTTTATAAGTATTAATATAACTTGTCTAGTACCCATAGTACAAGCTCTGCTTAGTTGGGACTAGATGAAGTTGTGTATTTATTACTGTTCAATAGTCTGTTATTAAAAATTTGCAGATAGGGTACTCTTCACTAAAGTATTTTATATTTTTTCGAAGTTTATTTTTATCTGTGCCTAGATAACAGAGATACATGTGGGCAGAGTTGCAGGCTATACTTACACTATACACTGTAATACACAACACACATACACACACAGAACGAAGGGTAGTAGTTCGTGTTAGTGAACAATAATTTATTTTGAGTAGATTTGAACTCATGACATCTAGCTTAGCAGTCAGGATAACTAACCACAAGACTAGGATCCAAACTTGTTGGACAAACAATATTTCAAAGTTTATTTTTTGTTAAAAGAAGAACATAATTGTCTAAATTGGTCTATGAATTATTATGTTATTGAGAATCATACAAAAAACAGATCATAACGAAATAAGAACATAGTCTAGACAATTTTTTAACCGAGGCCAAAAAAGAAGAAGACTATTAATTCGACAGTTCATTTTATGTTTGTTACCTCAAAACTTTCGACTGGGTGAACCGATTTTGATGATTCTCTTTTTGTTTGAAAGCTGGTGCTTACCTTGTGGCCATTTCTAGACGACGTTTTTTTATTTGTGATGATATTGCAGGAAAGAGTAACCAGTGCCCTTCGTCAAGAATCAAAGTATCTGCATGCCAAATTTCATTGAATTCCATGCAACACTTTAGTCCTTTAAAGCGTAACCGAAAGACACACAGACTTACTTTAAATTCATAATGTTAATATGAATTAACTAATATTTCGTTACACTCAATCAATACATTATATGATAAAGAATATAAACCAGTGCAGTGATTTTTTAACTACATATCATCACAATATCAAGAGCATCGAGAGTGTGTACGAGTCTACAGTTGGATAAAAGCCTCGCCTTAGAAAGGAAGTTTTGGCCTACTATACCACCCTAGTCGTAGTCGGTCCCGGTTGTTATCATACGATAACAGTCGTGAAGCTTAGTTGGAGGCCTTCGGGCGGCTTAAAAACATCCAACGGCAAGATTTACGTAGCCACAACGTATTCTTGCCAGTCCCTAACCCGCACTTGGCCAGCGTGGGGACGTATGGCCTTAACCCTCTCCTGAGAGGAGACCCGAGCCCAGCAGTGGGACATTATGGGTTGTTTATTGATTGATACCACCCTAGACTAAACGGTTGATATCGTTTGTGTCAAGTTGTTCTTCTCAGCAGAGCACTTGTCCACCAACTTTTATTTCATTGGCATTTTTTTAGGTAATAGTGAGTTATTAGTGTATACATACGTATCGCCCGACGGTAAGCGATTACCGCCGTCCATTGACACCCGCAATACCAGAGGCGTCACAACTGCGCTGTTGGCCTTTGTGGGATGTGGATGGGAATGGGGAGGTGTTGGGGTATGGGCTTCCGGTTTCACCACTTACTCGGGGAAACTCAGCGCATGCGCAGTTGTACACTGGTTTTCTGTGAGGCCGTGGTATCATTACAGCGTGGCGTGCGAGAAGCGTGGCGTTTCCACGTAAAATTTCGGTTTTCTGACACGTAATGCTATCTAGTATGCTTCTTTCTTGACTCTCACAAAGCCCATGGGATTAACAGGGGTGGTGAAACTTCGTCATCTTAAACAGGGACCGAACAACCCTGCTTAAGAGCTAAGTCGTTTGAAACCCATACGAGTATATGGGGTAACCCTTATCGGAGTATTACCTTTAGTTCGAGTACATCCTCAAAACTCATCATTTAGGTAACCGCTTGATAGAGTTAACCCCTTCAAAGACTTAATGCCCTCAGATCGTCATCACACGAAATCAAATATCAAATAAAACAGAATTATGTATTTCAAAATACAGATCCTGCATCTCGCAATTAAAGTACTCACGCTGATTAGCTACTTTGAATCATCAACTACGTTTATATTTTAAGGATACATACATCTATCAATCAAATCTATAAAACAGGTGATTAATTATATTAATATTATATTAATTTATCCTGCTTGCTTGCGCACATTTCGTTAGTTTCTACGCAGTAGCTTTTTTTGCCCAAAATATGTACTGATACTGTTTTACTGTTGTTTGAAGAACCTATTTTGCGTTATGGGTAGGGCATTATTCATGCCATCACAGTTCCTCCAGGAAGCCTAGCCGACACTTTACGCTGGCGACAACGGTTGGAAGTGACCTAAGCGATTCGAGGTGTTTCGCCCAGTATTCTGCTATCCCAGGACATGCCATGATGACGTAGGCGTCTGTTTCTACCTCCTCACTCTGAATGGGGGCTATCTGGTACACCTAGATTGAAAAAAATGTTTGTTTAGTAGTGCATAACCGGTTATTAATCCAGTCTGTGTACACCAAACGTGAGTTTTTGCCGTATTTCTAGATAATGGTACAAAACCCTACGTGCTTAAGTCCTACTCGACTTTCTCAAATAACACATGATAATATTTATTTTCTATTGTTACAGGTGCCCAAAAAACCGTGCTTCAAATATTGAGACGATAAATTTTAATACATGAGTGAAAATTCAAACCTTTAAAGCCAAGTATCAGACGATGAATATAATTTATTTTTAACATAATTTTTACATTACTACATTTTCTATTATCTATATGTTAAAATTAAATAGTTTTAGAAGAGGCAAGATTCAAGATGCATTCGCTGAACCGTGAGTACAGTTTTGTTTTTATTCGAATCCTTTACGTTGGTAATACTGAAAAGAAGAGATCAAACTGTATTTTATTTATTTTATTTTATTTTATTTGGAAAACATACAGTATCTTATGAATAACTACCCTCTAATTAAATTACTATAAAACATTTACGTGTTTACACATTTCAATGTAAAGTGCTTGATTTTAAAGGAAAAAAAGAAAATAATTATACAACATTAGTTTAATTATTAATGATAATTAATAAAACTGTGAAATGAACTGTCGCCTGCGGTATTTCCGGACCAATACGACCTTCAAATCTTCAAGAAAAGAGCGTATTCTATCTTTAAAGTCCGGCAACGTACTTGTGACGCCTTTGGTGTTGCGGGTGTCCATAGGCGGCGGTAATCGCTTACCATCAGGCGATACGTCTGCTCGTTTGTCATTTACATCATAAAAAAAAATTAGACAGCGAGAAAAAAAAGGATTGAAATCGTACAAAAACAGGCAGGGAACCGATTCAAAACAGCGCTTAGAACACACACGCCTTAAAACAGTTGGGCTTGTATTAAATAAGTCCAATTCAGGCAAGTCACATAACTCCTTAATACAGGTAGCAGGTCTTATGCAAAATTACTGACTTCTGTAGTTGGTGGTACTTCGGGCTACATGTAAGGTAATGGGAATTCTAACAGTAGGTAATGAGAATCTATTTTTGACTGTTTCACTAGGAAATGAACGTCCGTAATTTTTCTCCTTTCATGTAGTGGTAATAAGTGGTAGTAAGTAGGTAAATATCTGCCTTTCGTGACTATAATTCTTATTTTTTAGCATAGCAACACCAGCCACCGAAAGGGGGGGAGTGGTCATAATGTATTTTTTCGATGCAAAACAATATGTCATTGTGTGCGGGGGGAAGACCTCACACATGCAAATTTTAGACCCATATACAAAAGCAATCCCTGTCACAACGAATTCAGGACAATTACAACATTCATAATTTCCCACACAGAAAAATACATTTTGTGTCATAGCACTATTGAACAGTGTAATGCGTAGGCTCATTAGGGCCTACGCATTACACTCCATTACATCCCATTGCTGGGCTCGGGTCTCCTCTCAGGAGAGGGTTAAGGCCATACGTCCCCACGCTGGCCAAGTGCGGGTTGGGGACTGGCAAGAATACATTGTGGCAACATATCTTGCCGTTGGATGTTTTTAAGCCTCCCGAAGGTTTCCAACTAAGCTTCACGACTGTTATCGTATGATAACAACCGGAACCGACTGCTTAACGTGACCTCTGAATCACGGAGGCGCTTATGATAACATGCTACCAGCGGTCACCCGGTGCCGTCGTTGCTTACCCTCGTTGATTGTTTCTAATCACCGAGTGCAACTGGGCCATGATAAGATCTAACTTGTATTACGTGTACCAGTGCTCTCTCAAATTATACATACCTTACATTTTTACAGTATGGATCGTCATTGAGGAAAAAAGATACTGCTTAAAAAACTATTAAAATTGTTAGTTATAGCTATCGTGGAGGAACGGGTGTCATGTCCCTCCAACACAAAGGGAGGATCCTCCGACCAGGCGAGGTGATCTTGCCTGGCGAGCCACTACCCAACGGTTGACGTTGGGATGTTGTATATATGTTAATCGGCGCGAGAACTTCTATTGTGCGATGCAGGATTGGTAGCTTCTTCGTAAACTACGTTATTCCGCAGTTCACTGTATATTTGGTAGATGGCGTTGTCATATGTTTATGTTGTTGCCCTTTATGTGGAAGCTTCCACACTATGTAATATATGTATGAGTATATGTAGTGTATGTGTATATATGCGTTCGTATTTGTGTGTTTGTATTCGTGTTGGCGTGAATAACTAACTAACTAACTCCCGGATTAGGAATATACATTCCCATGTCCCGGGATCTTTACAAACATACATGAAACGGACACATAGTACACCCAGACTTAGAACAAAAATTTATGGATCACACAGATGTTGTTCCATGTAGGATGTGAACCCACAACACTTAGCGCAGTAGGAAGCGGTGTGGCGACCACTGAAACCACTAGGCCAACCGTGTAGGAAGTTAGTACATAAACATTCTGATAACTAGTTCAACCTTCGAGTTCAGTTCCTCCTCAGGGTGGCGAAGGTCCGACGCCAGTCGCTCTGTGGAAAAAAACTGATATTCAGGAAAAACCAGTCCGGCAATGGGATGAAGTAACGTTATAATTATGACGCATTATTTTAATCTTAAATAACATTATTTTTCCCAACAGAATTTAATTCACGTGAGTGCGGTTTATACGCGATTCTTTTATTAATTATTATATCTCAAATCACAAGGATGCTGTAACAAGCTAAGATTTTTAAAAACCCCCTACACAAGTACTTAATCTCTTTTCTTTTGACATTTTTTTTTATATTGACTAAAACTTTTGACCACGATATTTTATATAATTAAAGTTGATTAATAGCACAATATAGATAGTTGATTATTTCAATTACAATACATTTTAACATGCAATCACTGGTTAAATAGACGGTCATTAGTTCACAGTAGTACAAAGTAGAACATTTATAATTTAATATTAATCTATTGGTTTAATAGATATATATAGAGATAGACTGCCTCGGTAGCGCAGTGTAGCGTATGCAACTGCTGTGCTAGAGGTCTCGGGTTCGATTCCTGAGTCGGACCAAATGCTTGTATGATCTGCAAACATTTGTTTCGGAGTTTGGGTGTTTTCTATGTATAATATGTATGTATTTACAAAAAAAAGTATATATGTATTAATATCAGTTGTCTAGTACCCATAGTACAAGCTCTGCTTAGTTTGCGACTAGATGGCGTTGTGTGTTAAAACGATCTATTGGTGAAAGTAACGTATATACTTTACTTTCTCAAATTGGAAAATCGAAATCTATCCAAGGTACGAGCCAGCGCCTATATTTCAAATAAAGCATATTGACATAGCATTATATTATAAAATAGTTTTTACGGTACTTAAGTATGTATTTAAATGTAAGTTTAGTATTACCTACTCAATAAGCGTTACCATAAAATCTGATGTGTTTTTCCCACTTAGCTTAGTGGGTTGACCGGTCCTCCGGTAGTCCACCCAACCGAGGGTATGGAACGAGAAGCAATCCCGAGAAAAATATAAGTCCATCAACGGAGTGTTAAATGCTGATAATCTATATCAATAGATGAAGTGTTCTACTGCGTGCACCGGTACTCTTCAGAACGACACGTGAGTATATGGTTCGTGAAAATTTGAGATTTTAATTAAAGCAGCTGCTTTAGGCATGTCAGACAAACTTCAACATAACTAAAGCTTCTGCAAGAAATTCATAAAAGTATTTACATTATAAACAAGTAGGTGTAACACAACGATATCGTGATTTAAAAAACGCCATCTATTGACAGTTTTGATAAACTTTACTTACTTCCGACTAGACGAAATCAGATAATCTTTTTTGTGTTTGCCATTGTCACGTCAAGGTTTATCTATACTTATAAAATAACAAGTCCTGACTGACTGACTGACTGACTGATTCATAATCGCCGAGCGTGCCGTGCTATGTTATGTCAATAAAGTTTATTCTATTCTATTCTGATTTAGTGCAGTCGATCGTAAGTTACGCGCGAGTAAAGTTTATCAAAACTGTCAATAGCTGGCGTTTTTTATGTAAATCGCGATATCGTTGTGTTACATCTACTTGTTTATAATGCAAATAATTTTATTAGTTTATTAGTAGAGACTTCGGTCATGTCGAAGCTTGTCTGACTAGATAGGAGTTTCTACTCTAAACAAAATCTTAAATTTACACGAACCATATACTTAGACCGATAGACACTATGAAAAAATCGTGCCTTAAGGACCCGAATAATGATGGTCGAGTTTAACCGCGGTTATTGTTGTATCTTTACAACCACTGCGGAGCAAAGCTAGTTCGAAAAAAGTAGCCTAAGTTGCTCCTTATTACATCAGCTGTCTACCAGTGAAAGTCCCGTCAAAATAGAAATAAACCGGAACTAAAGATTAAACCGAAGGCTAAAATTGAAAAAAAATGTTATTTTGGTATGTACCGTGTATACTTAATACATATGAATTTAGTAAAAAACGGTTAGTTTAAAGAAAATATTTTTAGTTGTATAAATAATAAGCAAGAAAGTCGTTAAAATAATCTACGGTATGACTTTTAATTACTATATTCTTATGGTCTTTATTTTTTGACGTCATTCAATTACAAATAAATGCGGGAACATCTTAGATGCGATCTTAAAACTCCTCGCGGCTTAGTGAGCAGACAGGTCCTCCCGGAGTCCACCCAACCGAGGGTATGGCGCCAGAAGCAATCCCCGAGAAAAATAAAAGTGCATCAACGGAGTGTTAAATGCTGATAATCTTCATCAATAGATGAAGTGTTCTACTGCGAACACCAGTACTATTAAAAAAGATACATAAGTATATGGTTCGTGTAAATTTAAGATTTTGTTTACAGTAGAAACTCCAGAGTTGTCAGACAAGCTTCGACATAACCGAAGTCTCTACTAATAAATTAATAAAATTATTTGCATTATAAACAAGTAGGTGTAACACAACGATATCGCGATTTACAAAAAAAACGCCATCTATTGACAGTTTTGTTAAACTTTACTCGCGCGTAACTTACGATCGACTGCACTAAATTAGAATAGAATAGAATAAGCTTTATTGACATAACATAGAACAGAATAAACTAATTACTATATAGTTAACATCCATCCTCTATAAATGAGCTTTCGCACCTTAAACAAAGTTCAATATATTCAGATCTTCCAATTCGAACTAATAGTTGATGAAAAAAACGAGATATATATAATATTAGTAGCTCAGCCCCGCGGAGCTACATGCGGTACAGCAACCACCGTGTGAACCGCTGCCGGGCGAAGCTAGTCTAAAAAATAGGATAGAATAGAATAAACTTTATTGTACACCAATTGATACAGTTATGTTTGAGCTAAACAATATAATGACCATGTACGGCCTTATCGCTAAAAAGCAATCTCTTACAGGCAACCTTTGGATGGACAAGTCGACTGTAGAAACACGAAATCATGGGTAGTATTGGTGTTTAAAATAAATATAATAATTTATTCAATACAGATAAATTACATAAACTAAAATATTGAGATTTTAATACAAATTAATGCAAACAAATAAAACATCCAAAAATAATGCACAGTGTCCACAATTTTATAGTAAAAAAGTGCAAGGTCAAGGTTTATATTAAATAAAATCATAAGAAAACCGAAAGGGTAAATTATTTTAGTCCACAATAATATCGTATACCCGAAGGAAGCTGTTGTAGCCGTAAACAATAAAAGCAAGCTTTACAGAAATTTGAAAATAACTACGAAAAAAATGGTAATACAAAGTTCGCTGTGTCAGCTTGTAATTAATATAATTAGTTATTTTGCACTAGACTATTAATTAAGGAATAAACTTTGAGTATTTGATATTTAACTTGAACGCGCCTTTATTTTAATAATTTAGAATGTTCTCGGTCAGATGGAAATATACAGCTAAAGAGTATTCACTCTGATTAGTGTTTAGTGTAGGTGATTATCAGTCAGCTCTGCCACTTCACCTTGCTTTTCCTGTTTCTGCGTCCTACACTACGCTTTAAATTTCAACCCCTGTTTCACCCCCTCAGGAGTGGAAACTCAAAAAACGCTTAAATAGGTATCTAATCATTTATAGCCAGTAGCCCATAAATAAAGTTTCATGTTTCTAACTTAAAAAAATGACCGACTTACATACAAACTAACATTTCACCCCCTTAGGGATGGAAATCCCCAAGTTCCTTCCTTGGTGGGTGTCTAATTAGTAAAACCATCCTTCTTACCAAATTCCAAAGCCCTAAATTTAATAGTTTACGCTCGGTGATTATGAATCAGTCAGTCAGTCAGTCAGTCAGGACTTGTTATTTTATAAGTATAGATAAACCTTGACGNCACGGTACATACCAAAATAACATTTTTTTTCAATTTTAGCCTTCGGTTTAATCTTTAGTTCCGGTTTATTTCTATTTTGACGGGACTTTCACTGGTAGACAGCTGATGTAATAAGGAGCAACTTAGGCTACTTTTTTCGAACTAGCTTTGCTCCGCAGTGGTTGTAAAGATACAACAATAACCGCGGTTAAACTCGACCATCATTATTCGGGTCCTTAAGGCACGATTTTTTCATAGTGTCTATCGGTCTAAGTATATGGTTCGTGTAAATTTAAGATTTTGTTTAGAGTAGAAACTCCTATCTAGTCAGACAAGCTTCGACATGACCGAAGTCTCTACTAATAAACTAATAAAATTATTTGCATTATAAACAAGTAGATGTAACACAACGATATCGCGATTTACATAAAAAACGCCAGCTATTGACAGTTTTGATAAACTTTACTCGCGCGTAACTTACGATCGACTGCACTAAATCAGAATAGAATAGAATAAACTTTATTGACATAACATAGCACGGCACGCTCGGCGATTATGAATCAGTCAGTCAGTCAGTCAGTCAGGACTTGTTATTTTATAAGTATAGATAAACCTTGACGTGACAATGGCAAACACAAAAAAGATTATCTGATTTCGTCTAGTCGGAAGTAAGTAAAGTTTATCAAAACTGTCAATAGATGGCGTTTTTTAAATCACGATATCGTTGTGTTACACCTACTTGTTTATAATGTAAATACTTTTATGAATTTCTTGCAGAAGCTTTAGTTATGTTGAAGTTTGTCTGACATGCCTAAAGCAGCTGCTTTAATTAAAATCTCAAATTTTCACGAACCATATACTCACGTGTCGTTCTGAAGAGTACCGGTGCACGCAGTAGAACACTTCATCTATTGATATAGATTATCAGCATTTAACACTCCGTTGATGGACTTATATTTTTCTCGGGATTGCTTCTCGTTCCATACCCTCGGTTGGGTGGACTACCGGAGGACCGGTCAACCCACTAAGCTAAGTGGGAAAAACACATCAGATTTTATGGTAACGCTTATTGAGTAGGTAATACTAAACTTACATTTAAATACATACTTAATTACCGTAAAAACTATTTTATAATATAATGCTATGTCAATATGCTTTATTTGAAATATAGGCGCTGGCTCGTACCTTGGATAGATTTCGATTTTCTAATTTTAGAAAATAAAGTGTATACGTTACTTTCGTCAATAGATCAATTTATTTTTCTGTGTCTGTGCCGGCTAAACTCCGAAACGACTGGACCGACTGATAGCTGGTGATATGAGGAGTACCTTAGGCTCTTATTTTTATAAGTTTCGGCGGCGTTGCGCGCGGTCATTGTTATAAATATAGTACTATTTCTCAGTATTTGAAGCCTAACTTAAGATTAAGCTTGAAGTAATCTTTAAGTTAAAGCGCTTAGGTCAATCAAAACATCATTTCATGCCAAAATAAGTTGACTCCCGTTGTAATATACTTTCAATTGATATGAGGATCAATGATGACTGGCATAGCATTTTTGCGGGATAAACCACGAACGAAGACCCTTTTAGAATTATGTTTTGATCTAAATCAAAGTTCAACACCATTGGTCTATTATGTCGAAGTATTATAAATAAGACTATCTATTATAAATAAATAATAAATATTTTCGGACGTTTTAACACACAACGCCATCTAGTCCCAAACTAAGCAGAGCTTGTACTATGGGTATTAGACAACTGATATTAATACATATATACATAGAAAACACCCAAACTCCGAAACAAATATTTGCAGAGCATACAAACATTTGGTCCGACTTAGGAATCGAACCCGACCTTTAGCACAGCAGTTGCATACGCTACCAATGCGCTACCGAGGCAGTCTATCTCTATATATATCTATTAAACCAATAGATTAATATTAAATTATTAATGTTCTCTACCAAACAAAGGTTTATCTTATAAAGAATATTGTAGAATATTACGATTTGTTATGGCCTTTAACAACAATCGTTATTTGAGCTGCTGCTCCATACAATATGTATAGTTTTAGAGGACATTAACTTTGGCTATACCTAACGACTTACAGATAGATTGATTACATAAAGATGATTGGTTTTGAACTGTGCATCGTAAATATTCCATAGACAAAGACACGAGTCATGATGACTAAGACGTTCCCGCATTTATTTGTAATCGAATGACGTCAAAAAACTGTAATAAAATAATGAAGATGAGACTATGGTAATTAAAAGTCATACCATAGATTATTTTAACGAATTTTCCACTTTTTATTGTCTCTTTTTTGTTATTTATATAACTACTAAAATCTTTTGTTAAACATAATCGCTTTTTACTAAATGTATATGTGTTATTAAAACCAACAAATGTATAGGGAAGATGTAATTTCCTTTCGGAGTAGAATTCCCATAAATGTTTATAAACGTATTCATTTATTTCTAATCAAAAGCCTGAAGACAAAGTTTCAGGCTACTAATTTAAAAAATGACAAACTTCCAGAATAATCTATATTCAAGCTTTCAACTCCTATTTCACCTTCTTAGGGGTAGAATATCCAGAAAGTTTAAATACGTATCTCACCATTATCAGTCTATCGTATTCCACTGCTGTACATAGGCCTCTGCCTAAAGGCTGATGAAGAAGATCCCAGAGAAGAGGAAGCCGAAGATCGTATCAAGTGGTACGTCGTGGGAGAGTCCATTGCGCACCACTTGGTTCGATCTTCGGTCTTGGGCAAATCATTATTCCACTTGGCTTGTGTGCGTCCTACACTACGTTTGCCGATATACGGTCTCCACTCAAGAACCCGTTTACCCCAACGGTAATAAGTTCTGCTACTAATATGGCCAGCCCACTGACACTTCGGCTTGCTTTTCATGTAGGTTATGTCCATGACACACGTCACTTTCTCGGAGTTGTGTCTATCTAAGTGCAAATTTTGCCTAGGTACACATATTTTGGAATAACTTCGAGAACGGCACCGTGTGCCGCGACCGGTTCCGATAGGCTATGTTCATTAAACATACGTATCTATTCTTTTTTAATCAGTAGCCCATAAATAAAGTATTATTTTTCTAACTTGAAAAATGACGGACTTCCATACAAACTTTCAACCCCTATTTCACCCCCTTTCGGGTAGAAATTCCAAAATTCCTTCCTTGGTGTCTAATTTGTTAAACGATCCTAGTGACCAAATTTCATAGCCTTAACTTTAATAGTTTACGCTCGGCGATAATGACTCAGTCAGTCAGTCAGGACTTGTTATTTTATAAGTATAGATAAACCTTGACGTGACAATAGTAAACACAAAATAAATATCTAGTTTGGTGCAGTCGATCGGAAGTTATGCGTAAGTAAAGTTTATCAAAACTGTCGATAGATGGCGTTTGCTTTTAAATCGCGATATCGTTGTGTTACACCTATTCGTTTATAATGCAAATAATTTTATTAATTTCTTAATAGGGCCTCCGAAGCTTATCTGACACATAGGGCGTATCTACTGTGACATAAAACATCAAGTTTTCACGAGCCAAATATATTCGTGTCTTTTTGAAAATTTGTGTGTACGCAGAAAAGCACTTCATTTATTTATTTTCACTCGGAGATTGCTTTTCGCACCATGCTCTTCGTGGGTAGACGAAGGGCGTGTGTGGGACTCTCGGAGGGCCGGCCAACCCACTAAACCCTGCCGCGGCCTACTTCGGCAATCAGGAGGGGCTCCAGGAATGCATCGGCGGCTTAGACCTTTGTGAAATGAGATTTTCGTGACCACTAGTATTGGATTCATATCTGGCAAGGCCACAGTCACTTGGGAAGGCTCTTGGCGTAAGTGGGCCTGATTCGTTAGATGCGCAGAAGTTGTGTTTTAGGTCCCTATAGTTGATGGAGGGACGCAAGGATTGTAGTGGCACCGTTCCGAGCAAGCGATTAGAGCGTCCGGCCTGCCAGCTGGTTTTTTTAAAGATAACTACTGTATGGGAATATATATCCTATATCGCGGTGAATTTTAAAACATACATGAAACGAACAAAAAGTACACCCAAACTCAGAATAGCAATATGCGGATCACAGAAAGTGTTGTCTCATATGGGATTTGAACCCACAACACTTGGTGCAGTAGAAAGCGGCATGATAACCTTTAAAACTACTAGCAGATATCAAATAAATAAATAAACAATTCTATTTCTTTTCATTTTAAGTCATACTGGGAAATCCAGACAACTCAATCATTTATTAGTCAGCATTTTGTATGTTCAACTTTTCCAATGTTTTATTATGGAAGTTCTTTATAAAATAACAATGGCAGGCAGAATAAAAGTTGCCCAGCCTTGAGCTAATACACACTTTGTATTAATCTCTGTGTTAAACTGGTCTGGTAAGTATAGCGGTTAGTGGTACTAACTGCTGACCTCAAGATAGTGGGTTTAACAAGACGATTAATTGAGATATAAGTATGATCTTTTATTTATTTAAAATGCTTTATTTTAAAAAGCACTCATGCACATCGGGTCTTAATGACAAAGGCTTTCTTTTCCAGCCAACCTTTGGGCGATGTAGGGTATGGTATTTTATGGTATGGTAAAGGAGGAGCACAATGGTGGAAGTCGGAAGCAAAACATCTAGTTCTGTATTTGGATGTGATTTTTTTATGAGATGTATGTTCTTATAAACAAATTACACAATTTGTGTGATGCACAAATTGTTGTACTGTGCTTGGGTGTTTTCTTTTCTGTCCGTTTCATGTATGTTTGTATATTCCCCGCGACACAGGATTTATATTCTTAATAATAAGACTTAGGCTAAGATCTTTCGTCAAAACAAAAAAACTGAGACTCGCGTTGTACCCAGCATCATCATCAACAACCCATAATGTCTCACTCCTGGGCTCGGGTCTCCTCTCGGAACAGACAGTTTTTTTATCTATTGATGAAAGTACCGTATATCCTCTAATAAGCGTTAAATCAAAACTGTTAATATGAAATTACAAACAAACACTTCAATTACAGAGAACTTATGAGGAGGATTAGCCAGCACGAAAATCTTAACCGATCGCGTCACCGTCAGCAAAGTTTATTTATTTTTTTTTATTTTTTTTTTATATTTACGCTGCCAAAATGACTCTGCCCTGCCTGATGGAAAGCATGAGCAGAATCCAAGAGTGGTGGTCACCATCCTCAATGCGAAAAAGAACAATGCAGCATGGTGACCCACACTATGGCGGCCTGGGGGGAAGGGGGATGGTGAGGGTGGGCCTCCGGTATCCTCACTCACTCGATGAAACACAGCGTAAGCGCTGTTTCACACCGGTTTTCTGTGAGGCCGTGGTATCAAAAAGATGAAATAACTGTCGATAGATGGCGTTTTTTAAATCGCGATATTTTTCTGTTACACCTACTTTTACAATGTAAATAATTGTATGAGTTTCTCAGTAGGGATTTTGGTGATGTCGAAGCTTGTTTGACACTACCGAAATATCTATTGTAGTAAAAAAATATCAAGTTCTCACGAACCATATACATGTCTTTCTGACCAGTACCGGTGTACGCAGTAGAACACTTCATCTATTGGTAAAGATTATCGGCATTTAACACTCCGTTGATGCACTGTTCTTTTTCTCGGGGATTGCTTCTAGTACCATACCGTTGGTTGGGTAGTCTCCTGGAGGACCATGGACCGGGTGTCCAACACCAGAAGCATCACAAGCGCGTTGCCAGCCTTTGGGAGATGGGGAGGGTAATAGGGAGGGTAATGGGGAGAGGATTTCCAGTATCCTCACTTACTCGGAAACACAGCACAAGTTTCATACCTGTTTTCTGTGCGGCCGTGGTATAACTCCGGTTGAGCCGGCGTTATACCACTCATTTCCCATGGTAGTTTTATTCTTACGTTAGTTTTAATGAAATGACATCACAGATGATTTGAAAAGACACACAATCGTTATAATCATGAGCTGACGTCACAGCTTACGTGAATAATCCACAATACACTATATAATTACTTAATCTCACAATACTCGTGCTTGTGTTACGGTCAGCGCATCTCTTTAGCTGTATATTTCCATCTGGTCGAGAACATTCTCAGTTATTAAAGTAAAGGCGCGTCCAGGTTTATAGTGACGAATAACTAAAAAAAAGGATTGTGTGATTTTATGAAACCACGGTAAAAGTGAATCTTTTTTCACAATCAAATAAATAAATCTAATAAAGCAAATAAATAACAAAATTTACATTAAACACTGACAAAAACAAACAAATTAGCGGCGAGCACTGGCACAATTGAGTAATAGTCTATACACTACACGGTCAGTTGATGGAACTATAGACGCCGCCATATTGGCCTCGGCTGCTCTGACGAGCGCCTTTCACTTTATCCCTACTCCGTGGCCGACCGTCACGCGACATGCGATACACAGAACAAAAATTTGAGACGATGTAATAAAAGTTTCACTTTAAAAAATTAAATACTAGTTGACGAAGTGAATCTCGTACCGCCAAATTACTTATTATATATTACTTTCTATTTTTGCAATTTGTGTCGATTCTACATTAGCCGAAGGAACTTCGTTCCTACCTGGTGTCCCACGACACCACATAATTTTCGTAATTATTTTCTAAATGTCCGGCAAGCTAGTTTTTACCCGACTACGTATGTCTTGTACGTATGTTCCTGCCTCTCTGCATCGTCCGATGGTTGACTATTAGAGAATGCCGTAGACATTAAATCCGCCAATGCACCAAAACTGCATGATGTATTAAATAAGTAAAATAAAGTACTATTTATACAATATTGATTTTAGTTGTGACAATCTATTGAAAACCAAATCCACACCCACTTACAGGATTCCATATTCTATAGGAATTTCGTGTTGTTGCTTAACGCTTTAGTTGATAAGTTATAGATTTTTGAATTTTATTTATTTAATCTTCCTGTAATTATATCGCATAAGGCACTCTTAATGCCAGGTTTTTAAAAAGATTTTCCCGCTTCTAGATTTTGTATAACATCAACAGCCTAAATTTATCCACTTTTGGGCATATGCCAATGAAACCATGTCGGTTAAATTCGTGTAAACCAAAAAAAATCGAACATCTCACACACAACGCCATTTAGCTTCAAACTAAACAGAGCTTGTACTAGGTCAAATAGATTCTCTGATAGAATACTTATTTATTTATGTAAAGTATATACATATTATGCATAGAAAATAGCCAAAATCCTCAACAAATATTTGCAGATCATACAAACATTTGGTTTGGAGAAGAAACCCGAGCCCAGCAGTTGGATAATATGGGTAGTTTATAATGATTTAATCATCAATCAGAGGACGAGGTTGCTGGCTGGCTGAAACTTGCTGTGGGAGTGAACGTGATGGTTGCGCGGTGATGCTGCTGCTGTTGATCTGCTCCTACGAAAGCTGCTTCCAATCACGTCGGGGTCACCACTGTGGAGGAACGAGTAACATGTTCCTTCAACACAAAGGGAGGATCCTCCAACCAGGCGAGGTGATCATGCCTGGCGGACCACTGCCCAACAGTTGATGTTGGGAAGTTGTATATATGTTAATCGGCGCGGATTGGTAGCTTCTTCGTACATTACACTACTCCGTAGTTCAGTGTATCTTCGGTAGATGGCGTTGTCATATGTTTAAGTTGCCGCTGTATGTGGAAGTCGCCACGCCCGTCTTTAATTTCAATACTTTTTGTAAAGCGAAGCGAGAAATATTTAAGTCACTTTACTTCACCGTTATGAGTCGCAGACAATTGTTAGTTAATAAAACGTCCATTCTGAACACAGCCTAACACAGCTGTGATTTGGAAAACCCGTGCACTGACCGAAGGTTTTACAGCGAGGTACGTTTAGCTTGTGCTAAAACTTTCCATTGCGATTTTACAATCGAATTACAATTAAAACCTTCGAGACGTGGAAGTACAACTAAACGTCACTACTGTCAGTTTTTTTTTAGTGTGGAAGCCCCAACGGTGTTTTTGTATTGATCTTTAGAGATCCGTTCGGTGCGATAAAGCATATTTTTTACGGCTCTTTTCAAAAGATTTCTGTGATGGATGGTTGCTAAAATGTTATGGTAAATATCTTAGATTCGATTCCCAAACATAACTGATATATATATTTCTTTGGTATTAGGACAAACCAATATACGCGTGGGAGATCGTTTATTGTTTTTGTTTGTCGATAGACGATTCCCATTTGATGCCATCCACATTTTTTATAGTTTTTAATATTAATTTCATCACGAAGAAGACTTGAAGACCCGAAGGCTTAAAATTGAAGGCTTTGAAATACTTGACATTGGCAGAAATAGCTGATACGGCTGGTTGCCATCTCATCAAAAGAAGAAGAAGGACTTACGCGTGACTTAATTTCAAGTGAACGCCGATAGATATCTTCATCAAACCACCAATATTTATTTGTGACTAGATTTTCACACGGCTCCGCACGCATATATGTCGTTTATCGCGGTATAGAGTTGCCTATGTATTTCCTCAAGAACCACAGTATCTCTATGACATATTTTGTTTAAATCGGTACAGCGGTTTAGCCGAAACGTAACACAGACAGATAGTTACTTTAGAATTTAGAATATTAGTATGGAAGTATGTACACCTATGTAAGATCCCATAGGTGTACAAGATGTTATATAATAAATATATAAGTTTATATTTTATAGTTTATATAAGGTCTGTAACATTAGTCACAAATGCGTTGCTGCGTCCCATCGATTTCCTTCCCGAACCCTTCAAACAAGAAGAGGAAATTTTCTGAAAATAAATACTAAAAAATTTCATGAAAACCGTTGGAACCGTTTTCGAGATTCTGATTTTTTTAAATGTAATCGCGGGCAAACTAGCAGACGTATCGCCTGATGGTGAGCGATTTTATCGCCACCCATGGACATCTGCAACACCAGAGGCGTCATAAGAGCGTTGCCGGCTTTTGTGAGACACGGCACAAGCGTTGTTTCACACCGGATTTAGATAGATGTTCTAAAGCTGAAGTTTGATTGAACGTGCTAATCTCAGGAAGTAATGGTCCGATTTCAAAAATTATTTTACTATTAGATAGCCCAGTTATATACAAAGGCTATAGACTATGTATCATCATGCTATAAATGAAAGGAGCGGAGTGTAAATAAAAAATGTGAGAGCTTCCTTAGCGTACTTTAAACGATTAAGTCCGATACATCATATGTTTATGTGTTAAGGTTTTCTCACTGTTCTGTCACTGTCCACACTGTTATACCATCACGCTATGGGCATTAGGAGACGTAGATGAGGTTTCGTGAGTATAAAACCAATAGTACTAGCTACTATGAAATTTGTAACCACATGAATGCTAACAATGTAGTTTATTGTATTGTACTGCGAGCCTATTTTGATGAGTCACTTTCATAGAAATGATCAGATCCAGTGGGTTTCTTACGACTTGACTTGACAAATTGCTCATATTTCCACAGCCTACCTCTTAATTTACATTTTTATTGTGTAAATCGCAAATAAATAACATATGATATCCTCAAACGTGCCATTTTAAATTCCTGCATTCACCGAAGCGAATTGTATATTGGGTATAATTTAGGTTCCATCAGTGGAACATTTTTAACTTTTGAAGAGTACGGAAACCAATTTAATGTTTTTATTTAATAGCTTTAAACGAGCTAATCTTGTATTATGTTTTATTTGGGGAGCTTACAGCTAAATTTACAATCTATGCAAATAAATACAATTGGAGTGTCTATTGGTATGTTTATAATATAAAAATAACCCCTTTTTGGCGATAACTGGCCGGACCCTGTAACTACACGGTTGGCCTAGTGGTTTCAGTGGTCGCCACACCGCTTCCTACTGCGCCAAGTGTTTTGGGTTCAAATCCCACATGGGACAACACTTTGTGTGCTCCATAAAATTGTTGTTCTAAGTCTGGGTGTACTTTGTGTCCGTTTCATGTATGTTTGTTAAGATCCCCGCGACACAGGAATTTATATTCATTATCAGGGAGATATCTTTTCAAAAAAGAAAAAAAGTGACGTTAGTTAGCCGTAGTGCGATATCGTCAATAAAATTGGCAGGCAATAATTCCAGGATTACATTACAAATAGGAAATGGTACAAGTTCTTTCAAGAACAAGGGTGATGTCGCAGAAAAATTAAAATATTTTTTATTAAAATATTGCGAATGACCTTCTTATTGGTAGCTCTTACTCCTGTGACGTAATTTCTGATTATAAATAAATAAATATTTCGGACATCTAACACACAACGCCATCTAGTCCCAAACTAAGCAGAGCTTGTATTATGGGTACTAGATAACTGATATTAATACATAAATACTTTTTTTTTGTAAATACATACATATTATACATAGAAAACACCCAAACTCGGATACAAATATTTGCAGATCATAAAAACATTTTGTCCGACCCAGGATTCGAACCCGAGATCTCATGGACAGCAGTCGCGTACGCTACCACTGCGCCACCGAGGCAGTCATAATGCAGAAAATACTCATTCCGAATGCAGACAATGCATTGTCTGCATTCGAAATGAGTATGGTGACCACCACTCTTGGATTCTGCTCATGCTGTTGATAGATAGAGTTGAGTCACTTTGGCAGGCTCATAAATATAAAAATGTGTAAACAATGAGAGTTTAACTTATACTGGTAAATAAATCAGGATGTGTTATACGTTTGAAGTATGACCCTAAAGTTTGAATCTCTAATTTAATTATTGTCAATGGTATTTTAATATGGTCGATAATTAACACAATTATGGTTTAATTTTGACCTTTGATTGACCAAAATAGATTGAAATCTTGATAAAGACCTCTATTCGATACAAAACCTTGAAGAAATCTTTTTATTTTTAACAGTATCCGTTAAAAAGTTCCAGAATGGCCTGTACTTTCTTAATCAACATTGAGTTTCCTTATTTATTTCTTTATGGGATACTTGGCGAACGAACAGACGTATCGCCTGACGGTAAGCGATTACCGCCACCCATGAACACTCGCAACACTAGAGGCGTCACAAGTTGCTTTCCCTTGAGGTATGGGGAGAGGGATGGGGTTTGAATCTCCGGAATCCTCATTCACAAGGTGAAACAAAGCGCAAGCGCTTTTCCACACCGGTTTTCTGTGAGGCCGTGGTATCACTCCGGTCGAGCCGGCCCATTCGTGCCGACGCGTAGCTCTCCCACTGTCAAACAGGTTATTAAACAACTTGTGCGTTTATACAGATAACAAGTAACGTTAATAAATCATTATAATTTATTTTAACCTACTTGAAGAAATTAAAAGTGAAAAACAATAACTGCTTTGTTGGTTCAGCGATAAGTGTATGCGAATGCCGATTAAAAGGTCTGGGGTTTGACTCCCGGGTCGGCCAAAAGTATTGTTGGGTTTTTCTTAAATGAAATTCTTAATAGCATCTAAGAGTATGGAAGTTTGGCGGAGTTAATCGCCCGTACCTCGAAGCGGAGTCCCTGTTGTTTTTATGTGGATAAAGTTTAAATAAATAAAATAAATATATAAATATAAAAAATATGTTGGTTGGTCTACATTACTACTACATCAGTATCTAGAAAAGTTCTTCACCTTAAAATACTGTTTTGGCGTCAATTTTGTAGTCATCGATCCAAAATAAATTCATAACAAATTGTTGACTATGGATTATACGCCATAGGAGAGCCATGGGATATAATGGGTCGGCTTGACCGGAGTGATACCACGACCTCACAGAAAACCGGTGTGAAACATCGCTTGCACTGCCTTTTACCGAGTGAGTGAAGATACCGGAGGACCATACTCCAAATCCTTCCCTCCATCCCTCAAACGGGCTCGCAACGCGCTTATGACCATTCTAGTGTTGAAGGTATCGCGTACTATCAGGCGATAAATCTGCTCGTGTGCCCCCTATTCCTAAGAAGGCCACACGTCCCCATGCTGGCCGAGTGCGGGTTGGGGACATCAGGCGCTACGTTTCCTCTTTTTCACCTTATTCCATAAAAAAGTAATATCTTTGTTCTGGCACGCACTTGACCAGCTTTTTAAACATCTTGTAGTTTTACTAACGATAGTTTTTATCATCACTTACGTAGTTATGATAAAAACTATTGTTATAAACTATTATACATCCACTGCCTCGGTGGCTTAGCGGTAGCGTATGCGACTGCTGTTCCTGAGGTCTCGGGTTCGATTCCCGGGTCGGATTAAATGTTTGTATGATCTGCAAATATTTATTTTGGAGTTTGGGTGTTTTCTATGTATGATATGTATGTATTTACAAAAAAAAGTATATAATAATTATATCAGTTGTCTAGTACCCATAGTACAAACTCTGCTTAGTTTGAGACTAGATGGCGTTGTGTGTTAGATATCGGCAATATTTATTATAGTTATATAATAATACAGCTACACATAATTTACAACTTATTTATACAGTTTAAAAGCATAAATATTTATACAAAAGTGTTGTGAATATATGCAATTGTAAGTGATTGTAATAATGTCTAATTACTTATTTATACAAATGTATTTGAATCTGTTTGCTTTTGAATGACCTGATGATTTGACCAAGATATCTGTACAACTGTTTAAATAGTGGTTTAGCGGTCGCCACTAAACTTCCTGCTACCTCAAGTATTGTGGGTTCAAATTCTACATGGAACAACACTGTGTAATCCACGAATTGTCACTCCAGTCTGGGTGTCTTTAATGCCCGTTTCATGCGTATTTGTAAAGTCCCCCGCGATACAGGATTTGTTCCTAGTCCCGCACTAATTTAAAAAAAAATATTTTATATAATATTTCAGAGATGACACACGACGCCATCTAGTCCCAAATTAAGAAGAGCTTGGACTATGGGTACTAAACAACTGATATAAATACATGCATATTTTATTTATTGTTCCGACTCGGGAATCGAACCCGAGACCTCAAGCACAGTAGTGGCAAACATTACTACTGTACCACTGAGGTAGTCAAATTATAAATTGAAATGTTTGGCTGTAATTTCATTAACAGCTTTTCACATTTGAAAGTATATACGGTACATAAATCAAAAATATTTTTTTTACCATTTTTTCTGGGTGTTTATCTTTTTACTCCGGCTAATCTCTGCAACGGTTGGACGATTCTGACGGGACTTTATCTGGCAGTTAGTTCACGATGTAAGGAGTAAATTTTTTAGACTATCTTCGTCCCGAGGCGTTAGCAGCGGTAACAACAATAACCGCGGTGTTCAGCTAGTATTACATAGAACAATTTCCTGACTACGTCACATCCGTTAACTAAAGAGATAATCGTGTCTGACATTTCAGAACGAAATTAAAAAGCTTCATACGTCACTTTCTTTAACGTACGTCAGTAAGTAGGAAGTGTTGAGAAATGGTTGAGTGATAATTGGTAACGGGTTTTGTTCCGGAAGAAAAATAATTTCTTTTTATGGCGAGCGAACTGGCGGGTCACTCAATTAATAAAAAAGTAACTATTGCCGATCATGGACCTTCGATATAAGAGGTTTTTTTAAATAAATAAATATGTTCAGACATTTAACACACAACGCCATCTAGTCCCAAACTAAGCAGAGCTTGTACTATGGGTACTAGATAACTGATATTAATGCTTATATACTTTTTTTTTGTAAATACATACATATTATTCATAGAAAACACCCAAACTCCGAAACAAATATTTGCAGATCATACAAACATTTGGTGCGACTCAGGAATCGACCACTGCTGTGCTAAAGGTCTCGCATCTAGCACAGCAGTGGCATTCGCTACCACTGAGCCACAGAGGCAGTCAAGATATAAGAGGTTCGTATACGAATGAAGTTTTATTTATAATAATGTATGATACAGCTAAGTACTATACTCTGCCTGATGGAAAGCACGAGCAGAGTCCAAGAGTGGTGGTCACCATACTCATTGCGAATGCAGACAATGCAACAATGCAGCATAGTGACCCATACTGGTCTATTGAAATATTTCTGTATCATTGGGACTGCGGTCTCGCACTCACCAAGGAAACACGACAGCACTGATGCTGTCACTTTAGGGTTTTTTGTGCGGAATTGGGACAAATGAGCAGATGTAACGCCTGATGGTAAGCGATCACCGCTGTCCATGGACATAAACAGAGGCGTCACAAGTGCGTTGCTAGCCTTTGGCGGATGGGGAGGGAGGGTGTTGTTTAGGTATGAGCCTCTGGTATCCTCACTTACTCCGTGAAACACAGCGCAAGCGTAGTTTCACATCAATCTTCTGTGCGAGGGTAGTACCGCCCCGGTTGACTCTTTTTTTTACGTGTGGATACCCTATCGGGCCTTCACCCTATCGGGGTTTGTGGCGGGGTGGTATGTCGGAATCGAACCGACTAAAACCACACGGTGTGCCACTCTGCGCCTGAGACGGGAGGGATCCGGGAACCGCTTTCTTACGCCATCCGGACCCCGGTCAAGCCAGCCCAACCGTACTGAAATCAGCGTCGCTGTACTACCCTTGATGCCTTTTGAGTGGCTTCTTTTCCAGGGTTAGGAGGTACCTTCAGCCTGAGTTATGGTAACCAATCTGCTGATGAACATAGGTATGTATGATATTTGTAAAATCATACATATATATACAAATAAATAAAATTGGAGTGTCTGTTTGTAATATTAAAATAACAACTTTATACTAAAAGCATATATGTTGATATATATACACGTTATATATACCAAAATATATATTTAAAAAAATTTGTTTGTCTGTCTTTTTGTTCCGGGTTCTGGAACAGCTGGATCGATTTTGACGGCACTTTCACATATAGATAGCTGATGTGTAAAGGTGTAACTTAGGCTACTTTTTTTAGACTTAACCGGGTTGTAAATGGATAATTATAAATGAAAAGCGAATAAAAATCTATTTTAATTGGTGCGTAGTGGTTAAACGGGCTCCTCGCCGTTTTTACTGTACCGAGTGTTGTGAATTCGATCCCACATGGGACAACACTTTGTGTGATCCGCATATTGTAGTTCTGATTCTGGGTGTTCATCGTGTCAGTTTCATGTTATTTGTGATGACCCTCATGACGTGATACATATATTGTATATTGGTAAGTCGCAAACTATTTGCTGCACCAGGATTTCTGCGAAGGCTACGGAATTTCCTGCCAACTAATACTAAAGTTGCGCTCGCACAATCACTTCTACTCCCCATCCTTCACTATGGCGATGTCAGCTATCTGGACCTCACCGAAGACAAATTGAACAAATTTGAGAGACTTCAAAACTTATGCATTAGATTCATATTTGGATTACGTAAATATGATCATATCTCAGAGTTTCGTTCTAAACTCAAGTTGCTACCAATACGCTTTCGCCGGAATCTGCGTATTCTTACTCTTTTATACAGTGTTCTGTTTCATCCTCACACACCCCCTTATCTCAAAGAACGTTTTCAATTCTTAAAGAGTACACATTGCAGAGACCTGAGGTCATCGGAGAATTTTAAACTGAAAATGCCAGCACATACCACTCAGTTTGCAGACAAGTCTTTTACTGTGCAAGCGGTCAGGCTTTGGAACAACTTGCCAGATAATATAAATACGACGACGAGCAAAAACCTTGCATATGTTCAAAAAGCTGGTGAAGGATTACTATTTATTATTGTGAATAATTTTAGAATAAATTTCATGTTTTATGTATATTGGTCCGTATGTGTATGCATACTCTGTGTGTATGTATTTGTGTAGGTATAAGTATGTTTGTGTAATGGGAATAGTGTTTAACATTTGTATATGGATCGCTACTATTTCTTTTTGTTTTTTTTTTGTATATTTTATGTGTTCCCTGTGTGTAACCTACCATAAATTTCAAAATTTTGAAACACTCATATCCGTGTTATGGTTGTCTGGAAGAAATCGCCGAGAGCGATAAGACCGCCATTTATTAAACATACTTTGTGACTGTTCCTATTGTACCGTTTCTTACTATGTGTATACAATAAAGACAAATAAATAAAAAAAAAATATTCCCAAGGCGAGAGGTTGTGCTGGTAAAATTTAAAATATGTATCGTAGTCCCAGTGGTAACTCTTTGTTGATAAATTAATTGCATTCCCATATAAAGACCATATTTAATAAAAAAATATTTATTACATTCTATATAAAACCAATGAACATTATAATAGACGCAAATACATTATTATGACGCATTTAGCTCTTTCTCCTTCTATCTTATTGGTAAATGCATAAGTGTGATTGAGATGGTATAATCCTGGTTTTCCAGAAGGTTGTTACTGCGGTTTTATCTAAGTTCACACTAACTTCATTATTAATGCTGTATTTATATTCAGGTTTTATTCTAGGCGTAGGTGACGTGTAATAAAATAAATAAATATTTCCGAACATCTAACACACAACGTCATCTAGTCCCAAACTAAGCAGAGCTTGTACTATGGCTAGTAGATAATTTATATAACATATGTACTTTGTTTAAATACATAGAAAACATCCAAAGTCCTTCACGAATATTTGCAGATCACACAAACACTTGGGGATCCTACCCAAGATTCGAACCCGAGACCTCAGGCAGTCGCATTGTATAGGGGGATTTATTCATATCTAACCTACGGGATATCCATGTGACGGACGAAAAATATGAAGTGTTACCACCCCTATTTACCCCGTGGGTGTCGTAAGAGCCACACTTCGGCACTAATGGGCCGGTTTCACCACATGCGGCCTCACAGCAAACCGGTGTGAAACTGCACTGCTTTTTGCTTTACAGAATGAGAGTGGATACCGGAGGCCCATTCCCCAATCCCTCCGCCATCCTCCTACCCATCCCCCAAAAGGCCAGTAACGCACTTGTGATGAATCTGGTGTGTGTCCATATGCGGCGGTAATCGCTTACCGTCAGGCGATACGTCTGCTATCTCGCCCCCTATTCCATAAAAAATAATAATATGCATTCACTGAAAAGCTTTTCATTTTAAATTACACATAGACATTAATCTTGTTTATTTGTTTGGATAATTATCATATCATATCAACTACCCATAAACGTCCCACTGCTGGACTCAGGTCTCCTCTCAGGAGAGGGTTAAGGCCATACGTCCCCACGCTGGCCGAGTGCGGGTTGGGGACTGGTAAGACAACGTTGTGGCTACGTAATCTTACCGTCGGATGCTTTCAAGCCGCCCAAAGGCCTCCAACTAAGCTTCACGACTGTTATCCTATTATAACAACCGGGACCGACTGCTTAACTTGACCTCCGAATCACGGAGACGCTCATGATAACATGCCACTAGCGGTCACCCATCCAGGTACTGACCGCGCCGTCGTTGTTTACCCTCGGTGGTTGTTTCTAAACACCGAGTGCAACTGGGCTATGAGCGCTCTGTTTGGATAAAATTGCATCAATTCTAAAACCACCATGTTAATCGTTCACAAGTAGTAAAAATCGTATATATATATATTTAATTTTAGGTAAAAATAAATATTGTTTGCAAAAGTTTTCATTCTAAATACATAACTTATCAAATCAGACATTCATTCATGACCTCATTTCGAAGACCTGAAGGCGTTTAGAAATAACATTTTATTGTATTTTAATACTTCGTTATATCCTTTTGTGATTAATTTGTAGGTTGGTTGTTTTAAATTGCATTTTGAAGACCAGCCTAAAATGACAGCATTCGGGCTGTCGTATTTCGTTGGCGAATGCAAGACCGGAGGCCTAATGATGCTGAAGTATCTCAATAAGCAACTATGCTGTGGGTCCCGATGCTCCACTGTCTACATTCGCAATGAGCTAAGCTTCTTATCATATCAAGCGTATGCAGGTTTGTGCACGACTTGGTGCATATGTGCACTGTGTAGACATAAGTGCATCTGTGTGTGCAAGGCAAATATATATATTTATAAATATATTTAAATAATGCATTTATTACATTAAGTATAATACTATTCAAGGTGTACATTTGTAAAAATACTTCCTGGACGAGTATTATTAATAAAATAAACATGTTTAAAAATAATATTTCGCTCTAGAAACCTAATTATTAATAGACATTTTTATTTTAGTATTTTTTAATAGAAC